>QFDV01000130.1:15444-36317 GCA_003315845.1 Lactarius trivialis
CCCACATCATGTTGATGACTCGGAATATGAAATAGTCCAATAAGGTGTGACTTGACTGCTTGACTAGGGCGCTCATCATGGTGAGTCGTGAAATTCGACATATGAACACTTTCAACGATCTGTAGTCCTCAGAGCTGGTAGCCGACGAGGTGACGGTAACACACCGTGCTCTAGTACCGCAGGACAAGACATCTGGACTCCCGGCGCCCATAATATCTGCTGAGTTACACGACGCCAAAAGCATATTACTCTCTATACAGAAAGATAGCAATTATGACCGCCTTGTAGGCGTGGATGTCATCACAGTCTCACACTTATCAATAACCTTGTTGTAGGATGCCCTCAGTCTCCTGCCTCAACTCCTCCCCAGCACTCGGGATGGTACAGACGAACTATTGGCCGTAATTGCGCGTGAATGTAGTGTGAAAGAAGTCATGATGGCTGCGCAAGAAGCGGTCGAGCATCTGAGAAGTGATGCAGGAGAAGCTGAAGATGACGACGGTTTGTCGGAGGATGTCAACTTAGCCGTGCAGTTCGCACGCATAATGGCGCTCTTTGCCAAAGGCAAGCATATCCTCGCTGTTTCAATGGGGGGTTGATGTATGGCTCTTGGTTTGCAGCCATTCCTCGGCTCGCGCGCCGCAAATCACCATCACAGACCCTGGCTTCCCTGGCTGAACTCGAACAGCTCGTATCCATGGCGGCGGAATCCGCAACCGCCTCGGAGAGCCGGTCACTTGTCCGCGGTGCTTCCCTACTTGTTCAGGAGCTGGGAGTATGGGTCCAAGGAGGAGCCGGGAATAACCCCGCCGAGCTTACAGCTAGCTACGTTAGTGAGCCCACTCACATGGCATCACAAGGGCTGGTCAAACTCGGTTATGGCAGGCCATTTTGACATCCTTTCTGGATCGCACGTTGGAAGCGTGTGCTGATCTCATCCAAAGTTGTGTCGCACAAAGAGCCTTCAAGGCGTCTTTTCCGCGGCTTAGTGTTCGTATGGTCATTCCTGAAGATTGGAAGGGTGGAGAAGATGTAGTGCTTCTTGCTTCGGTGAGCATGGTCCCGGGCAGCACCGACCGCAGGCCTAACGCATAATAGGACACATTCGGTAACCTGGGTCACCCTTTACTATCTAACCCAAAACCCAATTTAGCCACCTTGGTGCTCATCGCTCATGCACTTCCCCCGAACGAACCGGGTGTTCCACTTTTAGTTTCTGCTTTCCCAGTCATCCTGACTTCCATCCAATCGAACATAGCGCTGGACGCGTCTCTAGCTACCCTTCTAAAAGTCTTATGCGTCACCCCGCCCCCACAGGCCGAACTGCCGGCTCATATCATCATCTCTCTCACCACTTTGCTCCCCTCGCTGTGCGGTGCGCACCCAGATGCATCGACACGACACATCGCTTTCCGTATCCTGGCCCGAGTTCTACAAATAGCGCCACCCATGTTGCGGCTTCAAGTCCTACGCGATCTGATATCTCCATCTGAAGACACCTCTCCCCATATGCGCAACGCAGCCATTGGGCTGGTGAAAGAATCTATCCTGGAAGCTCTTTCACATCCGAACACGGAAAACGTGTTTGCGTCGCCCTTTTTCTTACAGACAATCGGGCCCCATATATTCCGCCTTGACTCGCCGGATCTACTGGCTGCCATAGGTGGGTCCGATTCGGCGAATGCTAGCACAGAACCGGCCCGACTCGTGGAATGCCTTGGTTTATACTATATCCTGCTATCGCGGGATGTAGAAAACAAAGTGCGACCATTTCGTGTCGTGTGTTTGTTGAAGACTCACATAGGGTGGATTACAGACCGGTATCAGGGATCCTGAGACAATACAAAGCGTAGAATCGTCATTGCTTGGACCGATACGTTCAGCACTCAGCGAATGTGGGAGAAGCTCCGGTAGGGTTTCCCGTGTGCACGAAGAGCTGGTGTACTGACTGCCTTCTTGATGCGATGCAGGAGCCTTAACCTTGGTTGCACTGCAGATAGCCTTGGAGAGGGTCGAAGACGCCCTGGTCACTACAAAGATTGCGGTCTCTTAGGGTAGTGTAAGGGTGTATGATTCACGGAAGTATACTTGGTTCATCTTACGGAGCACTGGAACACGAGAGTATATCCAATTGTCCGTATTCCTGGGTGTTGGCGAGATATACGAATAGACTTCTCGTGTTTGTGCCCGCATTCGTATACGAGTTCAAGTTCCTGTCTCATGAAGCTGCTATTTTATGCTTTGAGTCTGCCACAATTGTGAATTCACCAGCTCCTACCTTTGAACTCGCCCCACACGATGTGGCAGTGTTTGTTGAATCACAAAGACACCAATTAGTGTGGAGGTCGGCGGGACAAAAATTCCGAATATTCGGTTTCCAAATTTGTACAACCCAACTACACAGATCCTCTCAGTGTTCCGCAGTATTCACCAGCCTTGCGCATCAATCATATTCTTCTTCTATGCTTCGAGTCGGTTCTGAGAACCCGTACCCCGCTAGTTCTTGTATTAGTTCTGGCAGTACATATACAAGCGCACCGTTCGTGAGTTAGATGATGGTAGACCACGATCAAGGAACGTCATGGACTCCCAACAAGTCAGTCAGTGTCGAGGTAACATTCCGCTCGATTCAATGAATATGATGGGGACGTTTCTTGCTGGAATAGCATATGGTGCGTTTCCATGGGCTATCCAACTCCAGGGGGTGACCAACCCATTTGTAGGTATCGTCCTCATAATCTGTTCCATCGTGCTATGGGCAGGCTCATCGGGCCACGTCCCGAATCTCACTTGGCGTACATTTATGACGTGTTGGCTGTTCTCACTGGCCACCGTCTGCACCGCGCTACAAATCAAGTGGACCCTACTCGCGTTTGTCACCCAACGACAAAACGTCAGCCCAAGCCTTTTTATCGAAGAGAACATTAACAATCATATATATGTTACGCTAAACGCCTTGTAAGTTTCCCAGATATTCGGTGTTCCTGGTAGCATATTGTTTTGACAGGTCTCTGGGCTTCTACTAGATACGTGAGCATTAATTGGTCCGTGGACGCTGTGTTGGTACGGTCTATTCTCCGTGTTCCGCAGCGACAAACCAACCGACCAGTCGCATTAGGTGTTCAGGTTCTATTACATTTTCGGTCGATCACTACTGTGGATCTGTCCACCTGCACTCCTTTATCTTTCATCGTTAGGTCGGTTTGCCACTTTCATCGTGCTTTCTGGGGACTGAACTTTGGTATAATAGTGACGGGTTCGTTAGCACTTCGCCAGCTCACCACTCCTGGAACGACGCAGAATACAAACAAGCTTGCGAATTGGCTGGTGATCTATCGCACCGTCTCGCTTTCTCTCAGCGTCATTGTGACTTCGTCCATCATTGCACGCCTCCTATACTTTCATCGAAGGACGGGCTCTATATTCCGTAGCCCAAGGTCGCCTTTTCTAGGAATAGTGGCGATGCTCGTAGAGTCCGCATCACTGGACACCGTGTCCACCTTAGTCTACATTATCGCCGTGGGCATCAACAGTCCAATACAAAATGTCTTCTTGCCGATTCTCGGACAAACTCAGGTAAGCTCGTCCACCGTCGTGTCAATCGATTCTTCTAAACGTCGAACCCGCAGGTGATAGCACCTATGATGATCCTCTATCGCGTCGCACATGGCCGGGATGCCGTGACTGAATCGACGCGAACGGGAACAGGGCTTCCACAATATATGAAGCGGCCTACGCCAAGCATCAGCATCAACACCGACTTCTCTTCCATCAGCACTGAGTTCTCTGCGTCACCGGTCAAGTCAAGTAGAGGATTGTTTGATAGCCCACGCATATCATTCCCACCCCCGTATAAATGTCATGATATCATGAGAGGAAATATCCCACCATCTCCGTCGGTGGACCTGGAACATATTGGAGAAGTACAGAAGCTAGGTTATAAACGGACAACATGGTCATGAAAGGATGTAATTTACATGTAGCATACACTGTATAACGAGCTGGGCTGTAAATTATTATTTTTTGGCGGCGACGAAGGGAATTAGCGTGATATTTAAACTCCGAAGGGGGAAGTAGGGTCGGCGCAGTTGTGGCAGTTGTTCCCCGCCCCGGTTGCGTCCCCCAGCCCGCGTCTGGATAAGCGAATGAGTAGCTACTACCCAGAGCACGTCTACTTTCAGTCGTCGCAGTCATCTTCTGCACAGTCAACTTCGTCATCTCTTCGTAGATGTTCTGTCAAGGGTTGTGGAAAGGATCTCCCTCAAGATTATGCTCTCAAGATGTGCGACGACTGTCGCGGCCGTCATCGCAAATACGCGACCACCAAACGCGCTAAGCGCAAGCAGGAGAAGGCCGCCGTCGGCGCTCAGCGCATCGGTAACGACGATGGCCGAGTCGTAACCTGGATGCCTCCAGATCACCATGTTTCCGTCGGTCCTATTCCTGATGACTTGGATCCTGTTACAGTAGGCTCCTCAACCTTCCTCGCTATATAGTCCGTTAACTAGTGTCGTATTAGAACATGCACGTCAGCCAAATCGATCCGCGTCTTTTCAACCCAACATCCTCTGAACTCGCCGGCGCTTTGACATTACCTCCCCTCGACTCGTTCGCCGATTCACCAGACGCATATAATCCAACATCGCCTCCGATTGACGATACTGGACTCTCGTCTTCTGCTGCGCCATCCCCTGTCCAGTCGCGCTACTGCTCCGTCAAGGGCTGCCGCACCGTCATCGGCGGTGATTATCTCTTCAAGATGTGTGTCCCCTGCCGCAACCGCTACCGCGGTTATGGGATGACGAAGCGTTCTAAATGGAAGCGTGGCCGCGAGATTGCTGCTCAGGAACTTGAACGCATACGCGCGGAGGAGGATGCACGACGCGCACATCAGGGTCTGCCAGTCAGTAGCGTCCAGTCACCCCCGTATCCCATTGACACGCCCCTGCAGCTTATTAGCCAACTCCAAGCTTCTGACCGCCGTGCTTGGGAGAGGAAGGTTTCCGAAACCATCCCTCGACCACCCGTTGTACAATATGCACCGATATCCATGCTTCCAGTTCGTATGTGCACTGTGTCGCACTGTCATACCGTGCTGCAGGGGCATTACCCGTACCGTCGCTGCGAACGACATCGCTTGCAGAATAGGCACCATAGCAAACTCAAACGCGTACGAGACAAAGAAGTAAAGTCCACGCCGCTGCGACGCGAGGGCTCGCTGAACCCAGAATCGCTCGGGAACGGGAGTAGGAAAGGCAAGGCAAGGGCCATCGAGCAACTTTACATGGATGAACTTCTAAGCTTAGACCCTCACGACTTGGAAACCGAAGAAGCGGTGTCAGAGGTTCGTTTCGTTTCAGTTTCTTTTGTTGCGCTATCCACCATGTTTGTTACTAGACTGATGAAATCCCCGACGAAAATTCAATACCTCCTCCCGCTCGTGGTGCTCGTCGTTCAAATACGGTCTGTTCCGTCAAGTGGTGTCATAACGTGCTTGATTATCGTTCGCCATGGAAGATGTGCGAAACCCATCGGCAGAAAGACCGCATGAATAGGAAACGCAAGTCTGATCGTGACAAAGGCATTGCTAGCGATGTAGATGACCAAGTGGCTGATCAAGTCGTCGAACATGCAAGCATGGCTATAGATGTATTAGAGTCGATCGCCGAGCCATCAGGCATGGCACCAGAAACCCTCCCGCCCGTCCCTGCCTCTGATCAGCCGTCGATCATCTTTATGGAACCATTGTTACCTCCAGCCGAGGTTCTTCCCTTGCAACAATCAGAAATGTCCGAATTCCCCAGCCTCCCTCCGCGGGACAGCCCTCTTCTTTCCTATGAAGCTATTCCGGATGCAGACGTAATTATTGACACCGCCGATCTGGGTGAGGTAGATATTGAGAACTCAAGCCAACAAACAGCCGAGGAAATTTGTCCCGACCATCAAGAGGTATCCAAACATGGTCAACAGGACATCCCTTCTGTCGTCTGGAGAAGTGCGGTGAGCCCCGTTGCCTCCGCAAGTGGTTCTGATTCCACATCGTCGAATTCTACTCTGAGCTCCGGCGTACGTTCGGAAGTCACGATAGAGGCAAACACAACCTCTAGTTCTACTGCTACTTCGACTGTTTCAACAGCAGCCGGGTCAACTGGCCCAAGCACAAGCACGGCGCATATACAACCACAGTTCCAAGTTCCGTACTACATGCCACCTCCCTTTTCCTTGCCGTATACGTCAGGACAACCACCGTTCCTTATCCCAACCCCTTACTCACCAATGCCATACTCGCTGCGACCATCGTACACCTATGGTACACCTGCCCCTGGCCCATTCCAAGCATACCAGTACGCGACAGCGCCACCTCCGCCTGGACAAATGGCGCCTTATGCGTTGCGGCCGTATCCCTATCCCCCCTGGGCACCGTATGCGAATGGATCCATTGAGGCAAACTGGTTCGACGCGAGTGCACAAGCGCATGTACAGACACAGGTGCAGATGAATTCACAGCGTGCCAAGCGTGGGTGGGGGGCTGCCGATCAGCTTGCACCTTGCGAGGACGGCCTACGTATTGTCATGGTGCAGCCAAAGGGCTGTGACGTCATCGAAATTGCTTCTTCCGAGGCTAGTTCTGTTACGTCCGCGTCGGCGTCTGAGTCCAGACCCACGCAGACAATTCCTGAGTCAAGCGCGATTTTTTCACCCCAAAGCTCAGCTGATGGTCTACATGCGGAGGCATCGAGCGCAAAGTGGCCCGCCGCGAATCCCACTCCCGCGGTCAGTGCCATGCTCGTAGCTTTTAACGCCACCAGGTCTCACGCTGTAGTGCTTCCATTCCAGCGGTCTTGTTCTAGCGAATCATGTCGGCGGCAAATACCGGCCGAAGCTGTAGGTGCACTGTGCGAGCGCTGCAAGATACGCCTCAAGAAGCGTCTAGAAGAAACGAAACGCCGTTTAAAGCTCGAACCAAGGAAGACCCGACCCGAGTCCCGGCGTTGATGGCGTGAGGCACTATCTCTCTAGCGAGTTAGCCTCAGCCACACAATTGCCTGAACAGTGACGTGCCCCACGGAAGTGACGTTAGCTACAGGTTGTGGTTGTCGTTATCAGCATCGAGATAAGACGAGCCCATAGGATAGGACAGTACCCAGTGATCGTGCCTAGCAGCTCTCCGTCTTCAGTATAAATGGTACCGTATTTTTCTATCTCTCGATCACCCGCCTTGAACTCGTGCTGTTGTCAATCAATTGTGGCATGAAGGACGAAGAGAGCACAAAAGACCTAACAAGGGGTTCCGACGAGAAACATTCGGGTTGCGAGTCGGAAAATCATGGTCTTCCCTCTGCCGGTCGGCTATCACTCTCCCGGAGACTCTTGACTTGGGGAGTTGAACTTCGCGGTCTGTCACATGTCTTAAACTCCCGAGCTCGGCTGACCTCAGCGTGTGCAGGTATCCACCCTGTCAGCGTTGAAGACAGGAAAGAGACGCAGTTCAATAAGATATTTTTTATATGGTTGTCCGCCAATACGAACATTCTGTCGTGCGTGGTGATATTCTTCTTACCGCGGTGGTTAACCTTATTTCGTTTCTGTCTCAGATTCTCCGCGGGGTCGTTGGGCCCCGTAGCGTTCGGACTTGGCCTCCGAGATTCGTGCCTGGTCATCCTATTCTTTAACCTGCTCGTCTCCATCCCCCCTGCATACTTGTGAGTAAGGCAACACCTCCCTCCGAGACCCGCTTTGTGGTAGCAGCAGTGCTAAGCTAAGCTGCGGAAAAGCGCGACGTGGGGTTCGAAACTAGGGTTGCGCCAGCTGTGCTCATCGCGATACACTTTTGGGTAAGCAGCCACCGGTAGTAAGACCCGCGATATGGCAGCTGATTAGATTAGGATAGCTACTATGGCGTCATGGTCCCTAGTTTGCTGTGTGCTTTTGCGTTCATCGGTTTCGCCGTTCTGAACGGCATAGTGGGCGGTCAGGCGCTCGCGAGCGTTGGCAACGTCAGTTGGACGTGAGTAAACCATACATTCCTAGTTCTCACAAATTAAAATTAAAATTTTCTTGCTAGCGTTGGGATCATAGTGATCACACTAATATCTCTTTTCGTCAGTAGACACGGTCATCACAGACCCGCCTTTAGTTTCGCTGATTTTATTGATGGACAGATATCCTTTTGCGGACTCAAAGTTCTCAGCTGGTACGCACAATCATCACACACCCTGGATATCTCGCCAACCCTTTCGTAGGTTCGAGCGAGTAGTTTGGCTCCCAGTCATCCTAGTCTTCGTCATTGCCACAGGCCTTGGCGGCAAGCATTTTGCCGACGCCCCAGCAACACTGCCTGCCACTGCGTCACAGGTTCTTACTTTCGGGGCGACGATTACAGGCTTCACAATGACGTGGGGGCTAATTAGCTCGGACTACACCACATACTTCCACCCTGGTGTCTCGAGGTTCGTTACATCTTATGACGGCGGCTTGCAACACACACCCTCCCACTGACTTTGAACGAACCTAGCTGGCGAATTTTCTGGTATTCGTACGCCGGTCTCAACGTGCCTACTGTAAGAAGGAAGAGCTGTTTCCACCATCCACGTGCCCACACTGATCTCTCAAAATCTTAGATTGCGCTTGAGTGCCTAGGGGCCGCTGCGGCCATAACCGCGCCCGTAGTGCCTGCTTGGGAAGCAGGGTACGCTGGTGGTAATGTCGGTGGCTTAGTTGAGGCAATGCTTCAACCCGTCGGTACATTCGGGAAGGTTTTGATGGTGTTCATCAGCTTGAGCGTGACCGGAAACATCGTACCAACGATGTACTCTTTCGGCATGTGCTTGCAGACTTGCATTCCACCGCTAGTGGCCGTTCCTAGATATGTGTTCTCGGTGGTCGCGACTGCAGTGTATGTGCGGGCTCCCCATACTTTCTTCCCACAAACGTTCCGGCATAACGCTGAAAACAATGACGCAATAGGGTACTCCCACTGGCCATCGTGGGCCAGCACAAGTTATATTCGGCACTTAACGATTTCCTGAGTATCATCGGTTACTGGACAGGTGCTCTATACTCTCTCTACCTCACGCACTCGTCGGTGTCGATCCGGCTGACCATTTGGGGTGTATTTGCAGGATGTTGGACAGCTGCGGTCTTGGTAGAGCACTTCTACTTCCGCAAAGGAGACTTTGCGCAATACGACCTCCAGTCCTGGAACGTGCCGTCGATGCTCCCACAAGGCGCAGCTGCTCTGACGGCATCTGCGCTGAGCTTTGCGCTCGTCATTCCGTCGATGGATCAAGCCTGGTACACAGGCCCAATTGCGCGTACGACTGGCGATATCGGCATCGAGATGGCGATAGCGGTCACGGCGTTGTTGTACATCCCGCTGCGCCATCTCGAAAAGCGTTGGAAGGGCGTTTGAATACTGGGAAAGGTAGAATAAAAAGCGGGGAATTTGTGTTCCGAGAGGGGTTGGACTATACCCGGGCCCACCGCGCGAACTTACTGTAGGTGTTCGATAAACCGAGTGGACACATCAAGCCCACATGTAATCATGATACTAGCGCTTACGGGGTGTATCGATTTGACTGCCAGGGTCGGCTTTGCTTACTGCTTTTGGGAGGGGTCACGATGAGTGACTAGTGACTATACACTGCGACATCTGTATCTCCGAGTATCCAGATTTTTGGTACGAATTTCTACGAAATGTCAGTATCATGCGTCTGCGCTCCCAGAGATTGTCTCCCGGGGCCACAGCTGCTGGTCCCCAGCGTCTTGTGCATCATGTGACCCGATGTACGAGTACTTGGTGGCAGTGCTTTCTAAGAAACCCGAAGCCTCTTAACGTATCCTGCACATTCTGATGTCTCGAATCGTTGAACTAGGAGATATGGCTCGAGAAGAGAATGGAATAGGCACGTCGTTTACTCACTCGTATCTGTCTACTACCTCTCACCGCCTCTCGTAACTTATGAGTAGGCAACAATCGTTACGCCCCCAACTCATCCCAGGTATCGCCGGGAGAGTCGCACTTCACCGACGGATCTGAGGGCCTTTTCTCCATGTATCTCGACAGGACGGAGGATGAGGATCAGAAAATGGCTGAGCGCTGGAAAGCAGATGCTGACGGGATCCTTGTCTTCGTGAGTGATTGTCCTTACTTACATTTTTTCTTATCCCTTCTGGAATACTGACATCGACCTTACACCTACAGACCGGTCTGTTCTCTGCCGCGGTCGCCACGCTTATCGGATTGTCCATCCAGGACCTTCAGCCGAACTCGCAGGACGCGTCTGCGTTCTATCTCGCCAACATCTACCACCTTCTTGCTGATGCTAATGGGTCCAGCATTCCCGTACCCCCCTCGCTCCCTGACCCTTCCCAGTTCTCTCCGCCGGTAACGGCCGTGTGGGTCAACTCTCTCTGGTTTTTGAGCCTGCTTATGAGCCTCACGTGCGCACTGTTGGCGACTTTGCTGCAACAGTGGGCACGTCGATACCTTCGAGTCACTCATCCTAGGTGCGGTCCGCTCAAGCGGTCGCGTATTCGGGCGTTCTTTTCCGAGGGTATTGACAAGCTGCATGTTCCTTGGGCGGTCGAAGTCCTGCCCACGCTGCTGCATACATCCTTGTTCCTCTTCTTTGCTGGCCTGGTCGTCTTCCTCTTCAATGTTCATCCCACCGTTTTCAGCATTGCTCTTTCCTGGGTCGGGCTTTGCACTGGCACATACCTATGCATCACCTTGATGCCGATCTTTCGACACGATAGCCCGTACTATACCCCACTTTCGTATTCGGTTTGGTTCCTCGTTTCCGGCTTGGGATACAGCGTGAATCGATTCCTGGCCTGGCTCGTTGTTTTTCGTATATACGAGTATGACACGTGGAGACGCCTCGATCAACTGAGGCTCAAGTACCAGCTATCACTTTCAAAGGGAATGACTAAGTCGGCAGAACATACAGCCGAGATGTTGGCGTCGGACATCGATGGCCGTGCGTTGTTGTGGACATTCGAGTCGTTGGATGAAGATTACGAACTGGAACGTTTCTTTGCGGCTATCCCGGGTTTTTGCAACTCGACTGCGTTCGTTGATCCACTAGGGCGTTTCATCGGGCCAAACGATAAAAAGCTGTCGGCGGCATTAATTGGATTCACGGAACGGGCATTGTCATCTAAACTTATTTCGGACACTGTCAAGCAACGGCGAATCATCATCTGCACCACTGCCATTGACGCAGCGTCGCTCTCTGCATCTCACCAGATCTTGGTCGGCGCTCTGCTCGAATGGGGCGAGCTATTGGATTCCGTTCAGTTCGGGCTTTCCGCAAGACGGTGGAGTTACAACAATGACCTGCTGACCACCTTCTGTGCCAGATGCGCCGTTTCCATCGTAATAACGCGCGTGCGAAATCACGACGAAAGCTGGTTCGACCTCACCACTGACCAATTAGGCGTGTCGGGAACTGAACTTCAAAGATATCTCGCTCACGGCGGGGACAACCTGTTTCTTGCCAACCTCATCTATCTCACTCGCTACGTCTTCCGTTTCCATCTCACAAATGGCTATCTCCAATGCCTTTATGACATCTCGTTACCTGTCCTAAAACAAGCCGCGTCCAATTTCGACATCCAAGACGTTTTGCCGGAGCTCCGGGACGACTTTTGCGGTTTGTGGAACCAACTCGTTGACACGTCACACGACGATCGTCTCAGTCCGATCACCATCCGCATCCTCAAACGGGTTCGCCGGATTTACGTCGCCTTGCACCACTTGCCCGAGACAGACCCGCTTTCCACACGCGCCGATGAGGACTCTATTCTCAATGAATTGTCTTCGTATCCTCGCTGCACCACGCATAGCCACAACTACGACGCAGTTGCTGCTTTACCTGATTTGGCGTCAGACACCTCTCTGGCAACGACCACCCAATACGCCACCCACTCTCCAACTGCAACTCCACCAATTTCGCTGTCCCAGACTCCCGTTCCTACCGGCGCACCAACACGGGGCGAGTTCCAGCCCCAGGGTCCTACCACGTCTTCCAGGAGCGCTGCCGCTTCGTACTTGACTGGTCTTCCGAATGGTGCGGATACTTCGGGTCAGTCGACACCGTCCACCATCTCGCGCGGTCCGGGTGGTGGACCCTCCTGACGTATTTTTTCCTCGCCCTAACCGAGGTACTGTAGTATGATCGTAGCCTGTTAGGGTCAGGTCCGGTTGGATTCTTGGTCGTCATCCCAATTTGCGGTTTCCCTGACGGCAACTAATACAGTAGCTGGCTACACCGCGAGATGTGGAAACCATCCTGAGATTGCCCCGGCCAAAATATGTTTTCAATCAGATGCACTCCATAGTAATTTACAATTAGTGAATGCAAGCAAACATATTGGTATTATCATAACCTGCAGCTACAGTCTAACTTCAAATTGAAAATGCCTATGGCATAGTTTATTTCAACATAGTAGTAACGGGATCAGTCTGCCTCTTTAGGCCAAACTGAAAACTCGTCTGGTTTAGGGAATTTGGGTTCACACAGACTGGTTTGGCATTGGAGACGAAAGCTGAACGGAATGTTACATAGAGGAGTGACTGGGAATGTTGCACTCGGTACATTTGATAGCAAAAGGGAAAGCTGGAGTCTGGATGGCGGGCAATTATGGTCTCTTACACAGCAGTCTGCACTATTGTATAGTTGGAACCATTGGAAAGGAAGGTACAATCTGTGCGACACCAATATTTCAGTGGGTGGCTTGGCGGGTGGGCAACGAACGGCACCGGTAGAATCCCATCACAGCAAGGACTCGTAAAGGAACAAAGACTTAGCAACTTGCAGCTTACCCCACTAGAGAATGACACGCATTTGCGACCGACACCTTTGCGACCGACACTCTATCACAAAAAGCCCCGCTATGACTAGACACGGAATACCCAAATCTAGCTGATCCCAATGATAGCAATCCGTGTGTCCTAGACATCATCATCCTCCCAGTTATCGGGCACGGCCTCGCTACTGCTGGGTGCGGCGGTTGCGGCTGCAGCTACTGGCTGCACCGGAAGCGGTATGGCAGAGGATGCAGCCCACGAAGTGGCTCCATTGGCCGGTTGAGAGGGGGTAGTGGAGCGGGGTGTGTTGGGGCCTGACCACGTTGAGAGGCTATTGGCACTTGGAGCGTGAGGCGGCGGCGTTTCTGTGCGCGTCGGCGGCGCCGCGAGAACTGAATTCCAGCCCCTGCTTACTCTCTGCGAACCGGAGCCCGCAGGAGTTAGGCCAGGAGCAGAGGCGGGACGCGCCGACGCACGCAGATCTGCGAGCTTTCCGAGGGTGCCGTTCGTCACGACGGTTTGGGAGAGGAGATTCGCGGGGATGCGTGTGTCGATGCGGCGGATGAGCTGTACGCTGCGGTGAGGCTCGCGATCGACCATCTGCGAGTCCATCCGGTAAACAGCGGCAAGCTTTGAAAGAAGAAAAAAGGCGAAGTTTGGAGGTCAGAACAGATATTTCCACATCGAGCAGAGACTTACATCATGGACGAATTTGCGTTTAGACTCAGGCATGGGAGGTAGAACTTGAACTTTTTTGTCGGACGTCACGAACCTACAGTCCCCGACCATCAGACGTAGCCATATATTCACGACGAAGCAAGACGTACTCAACAAAGGTCTTTTCTACCAGCTCGACGAATTTGACGTTGGGCTTGGTAAAGGCAACTAGGTCATCCGAGTACACGACTTGGCGCGAGTTGGCTTTGTGCAAGTCGGGATTGATGCCAAGCGCCTCTGCGAGACGAGCGTTGCGCTTCGCGATCTCGCACTCGTTCGTGCACCGTGGTACAAGAGCAGCCTCGCGCCCAGCTGGGCTTGTGGTGCTGCGCCCACAGAGGACGGACTGCTGAATGCGCCCACATGGACAAGAGACCATCACCGCTGTACTGCACGGTTCAACCTCCGGGCAAATGGACGGGGCGTGACAAGGTTGCGTGCAGGGATGCTGGGACGGAAGACTGCAGCGCCCCATGGTTAGGTGGTGACGGAACGGTGACGGATCGAACACGCACCATAGCTTGCGTGGTTTCCCGCAGATTGCCGTGCATCCCGCACACGCACCACTGTGACAAAATTGTTCGCATGGATGGAATCCACATCCAAGGGGCCGCCCGCACGGCTTACCGCACGACACCTTCTCCGATGAACACCGGATATTGCCAACCATCATTTTCCCACACGCACAAAGCTTTTCCATGAGATAGACACACGGGGGACATGGGGACGGGTCGTCGTGACACAGATGGGGTGCCTTTGGGTGTCCACATGATGGCTCAGGCCGAGCACATGGGTAAGAGCATTGTACCTGTGTTCCGCAAGAAATGGGGGGTTCTAGTACAGTGCGTCCACAGTGGCAGATCAGCTGTAGAAGACATGAGAAGTATGACCACGGAGATGAGATCGTAGATCCATACCTCTTCGAACGAGCTCCGGAAACATGGCGGACACGGTCCTCTGTGGTCACGCTCATCGCAATGGTGATTCCCACAGCTCAACGTTCGTCCGCATACGATGTCGCACTGATGCCAACCTTCTACATCCACAACTTCCGAGCCAACGTTATTTGCGGTCCTCTTCTTGCCCTTTCCGACGGGGTTCGCAAGATTCGCAAGCGGGCAGCACAAACGGGTGCAGGTATGATGGCCGCATGCGCGCAGTGAGCCACAAGGCTTGTTGCACAGAAAGGTGTTTGACTCCATCTCGGCTTGCGTTCCGCCGCAGGTGAGAGTGCGCGTTGTTGAACCGCAACGGCACGGTCGGACAACGGGGACGGTACATGGGGAGCATGGACCAGTATGACAAGTCGCACTACAAAAATGCGCACATCCATCGAGCGGTTTCCCACATGGTGATGTGCATGTTGGGACGGGGTCTGTACAGGCCAATCGGATGGGCTTCGCGTTGTCGGAGAAGTAGTGGCGGGTGGCTGGATCAGTCAGCGACCGTTTGCCACACGGACAGTGAGTAACGACGAGAGGAGAATAAGGGCACTTGGGGGGCGTGAGCGACGGTGGATGGCACGTCTTGGGGCATTTGTGGATACCACAGTCGAAAAGCCTGATGATAGGTTAATGGGACGCGACGAGGACGGGAAATGTAAGACGACAGACCTCTCGCACACATTACCGCAGTCAAACTTTCCGATCCACGACTCCTCACCTTGCGAACCGAGGACGTTACATTCCTTATCTTCACCCTCACCACAAGCAAGTTGTTTTCTCTCCTTGCCACACCAGCATCTCGCTAAATCAGTTACGGAGCACGGAGTGCAGTCGCCGTCGTGGCAAATGTCCTGGCAGACGTGATTTTGACAAGACAGGGTCTTCCCACACTTATGGCCGCAAGACCGATTGACAAGAAGAGCGACTCTGCTGCCACCAGTCGTCGGGTTAGCACGAGAGCATACTAGCGCAATGGTATCCTTGCCGCAGTGACAAGGATTTTGGATAGTAATCATGCATGGAGGACAGGGCCCGGGATGGCAAGGTAACGGGCATGGGTGTCCGCAAACTCGAGCGCGCGCACACGAATTTCCGCAGGAGTGAGGAGTCGCCAACCGCGGGGGTTTGGGGTCTTGCGTTGAACCACAAAAGCACCTACACAACTGCGTAAGCGTGCACACTCCCATCCGTTAAACCGACAACTCACCAATATTTGCGCGGGACAAGTTCACGCTTCGACTGGCAACCCGGGCACCTCCATTCGCCCTTTCTTTCCTCTCCGCGTGCTCTCCAGGCATCTTCTGTATCTTTCACACTTTTCTCCGCCCACGGTTTAATACATTTGAGATGGAAAGTGTTCCAACATGACTGCGTGTCCTTCTCTTCCTTGGGAGAGCAGGACCATGAAGGATGCCCTGGGAGTATAGGGTTAAAACATATCATGCATTCTGGGAACGGCGAGTTGGAGAGCGCGAATGTGAGTATGGAAGTGAGATCGTCTCCTGGTGGTGCCCGAGTACGCCTGCGTGAGGAGTTCCCGCCGCTGGCTTGCGCAGGTGCATCCGCTTTGCTGGTGACGCCCGACGCAGCGGGCTCGCTTAGAGCCGGGTTGAATCGGGCCGCCCGCCGCCTCTGTCCTGGCGTCGTCGTTGGATCCTGGCCTTGAGAGTTGGGAGGCCTGCCTCTAGCTGTATGAGTGCGACGGTGGTGATTATTTAATTGAGAGTGAGTGGATGCAGGTGGTGATTCTAGTCTATCAGATTGAGGAAGAGATGGCGCATCTAGTTCAAAGTTGAAAGTGGCGGACGAGGCCGATAATCGCATGTTCCTACCTGGCCCTGGGGAGTTATTCCGGCGTCTCTGACCTGGGTTCTGTCGTCGGCGCGCATCATTTCTACTGGAGGTGTCACCGACACCGCCAGGATTGAGAGCCATCTGGCCACGGTTACGTCGAGATTCCGGTATCTCGTTGCTTCCGGACAGATGGCTCGTGCTGGTTGTTGCATCAGGAGGTTGGGTAGAGGACATAGTTGCAGTCAAGACGACGAGAACTAGCGAAGGGGCTTCAGCTTGACAGTATTATTATGCTGCTGACTAATCCCAACTCGAGTCACATCGAGCACATCGAGTCACTCATACGTCACGCTCGTCACGTGTGACGCCACGCCAACGAGCAGCGGCGCCGTACCTCGCCATTTGCTATCGCATACGGCAAGCGCTTTGACTGGACCTTTAGGACGTCACCATTACCGTCTAAATACTAGACATATCCCCCTTCAGCCTGCACTTGATTCATGGCATCTGCTTATTACGAGTTCTACCGGGGTTCCTCGTATGTGTTTCCTGTTCGTCTCCCCTATGTCGTTGAAGTATTCTCTAAACTGTAGCATTGGGATGGCCCTTACTGACTCACTTGACGAGCTCATCACTAGCGGTGCTATCACCCCTCAGCTTGCAATGAAAGTTTTGCAACAGGTGCTCACAGCTGACCCGCACTTTGAACCGTCAGTTTATAACATCTCCGTCTAGTTTGACAAGTCACTCGCAGACACTATGGTCAAGCAAGTTAAGACCAAAACCACTTTAAAGGCATGTCATCATTGTTCTCCTTATACTTATGCTCAATGTTCCGACAGGGTCATCTCCATACCTACCGACTATGCGACGACGTGTGGACATTCCTCGTTAAGGACGCGTCCTTCAAGATGGAATCAAATGAAATGATAACAGCCCCCAAGATAAAGATAATTGCATGTAAGAATGGAGACGTTATTGAGGCTGGAAAGAAATAGAGCACGGTTGTGGCTGGCAGCCCGTGTGTTATCAATCTCAAAGCCAGACTGAAATACGGTATATTCCATTTATTCGAGCGCAATCTTCCCGTCCATCACCTAGCTCTGCTCTGCCCATTGTACATGTACATACCATTCAACCTCGTTGTCGCTGTCTTACCGGCGCTTACCTTGGACCGGGTGTCTTCAAAAAAGAATGAGGCGAGACCGGGAATTGTGGCACGTTCCTTGACGACAACATCGAGACTAACCACAATTGTGATGGGAAATATTGTGTGAAAAAAGCGGGGGGATCCATGACAGTGAAGACAGACAAGCCCCCGCCGCGGGAAAACTGAACAAAGGTCATCTGCCCCTGACTACTTCAGGGCTGCTCCTTCCTCAAGGCCTCTCTCCTGCCTTCTTCCCTGATACCCCTTGCCCATCCAAACTTTCTTTCATCCTACCATCATGTCCTTTCACCCATTTTCGTCTGAACCACCTACCGCTGCCTCCCTCGCCGATGCCCGTCGTATTCTAGACGAGAGCAATGCTTCTCTCGGCGACCTCAACCAGAGGATCGAAGCTGCCGAGGCTCAACTAGCTCAGATCGTGGCCGATTCGCATTGTGTGATCAAGCATCTCCAGTGTGAGCGTGAAGCTCTAGAAGACAAAATTGCCCGCACCCGAGCCTACATGTCACCCATCCGGAGGCTCCCCAACGAACTCCTGCGCCACATCTTCATCATGAACTTCGACGAGTACCCTTGTTGTGCTTGGATCCTCTCATCAGTCTGTTCCCAATGGAGGCGTTTAGCGTTGTCGATGCCGAAGCTATGGTCAAAGGTGTGCTACCCTTCGCTGTGTCCATTTTTCTTCGTGGGAGCTTCGTAGGCCAAGCCTGGGTATCTCTAGAAATCTCCGCTCGTTTCCCTACTGAGCCTATCTGTTCTATTCGCGTTATCGCATGCCTGGACCGTCGAGCGCTCCCCTCATGTCCCACAATCATCTTCCCTTGGTTGAACATTCATTTGCCAAACGAGTGGTCGAGTGCTCTATTTTTTTCGTGCACCGACTTGCCAGAAGTTGGCGAATGGGCCATCGACCGAACAGTGACTCGGCTCCGTCTCGGATTGCCTTGCACATTGTCGTTCTGCCTCTTTCGCCACACAACTTCTGTCCCGATGAAGTAACGGCACGTCCGTGACCACGCGTACAGCGTGTTTGTCTCGTGTTCCCAGCCGTACCCCAGGTTCCTCTTCGGGGAAACTTGCATCTCTTACTTCCACCTCATGTTTTCGGCGTGCTTCCCTCCGACTGCCCGCAGATTCTCCGTTGCTCACTGTTCTGTCTTATAGATACGTCTCGTCACAACTCCGAACGCGTCTGCGGATACCATCCGACTGTGGCTAGAACGTTCTGGCAGTCACATTTCCCTCGACGTTGAGATCTTCTTGCACGTCCCAGACGCCGCGGCGAGCACCCCGCTCCCGCGGTTACGTACAAGGTCGTCCCCCCAGTGGCCCACTTTCCTGTCGAACAATGCGACTACGACCACCCATTATGTGCAGATTCAAGCCTCACAACCCACCACTTCCATCCAAATTGTCCCATCAACACCACCCATTGTTGTCCCTCATTCCCCGCCGCACTATGATTGGCCTGGGAATCTAACTCCGCCACCTCCGCCACACCCACACCCGTTGGCTATAACGACGACCAGCCAATCGAGGGCAAGCTCCCATTGGGGTCACATTGCCATTTACTATCTAGTTGAGCAAATGCACAGATGGGAACGATTTGTCTTTCGATTCGACAGACAGTTCCCCTCATGGCAAGCCCTCAAGTCAGTTTCTGGTGCGTCTTTTCGGCGGTCTAACCTGTCACATTGATGTCAACTAATACGTGGAATTGAAGGGCCCGCTCCACTGTTGAAAGAATTCGAAGTTTCTTGCGCAGAACCGATGTATCATGGCGAATGGCCATGGCTTCCGAGTGCTAACCCAAATACGGAAGTTGTTCTCCCAAAACTCGAGACGGTTACCTTGCAATATGCCCCGTTTAAATGGTCGTCACCGATGCTGAAGATGAATTTACGAACGTTGAACCTCAGGACGGTACCCACCACGAACATTCCCATTGACCGAGTTCTGCATATTGTCGCGAATAACAAAACGCTCGAGGATTTATCGCTATACATCACCACGGTGCTCAATCCCGTTTTGCCGATGTGCCAAACCACACTCCCCGAATTGAAGACGCTTAGCCTCGGAGGGCACTACCTCATGGTTTCTCTTGTCGACTCTCTTGTCACGCCCGGACTCTGCAGCCTCACGCTCAACATCGACGCACGGGATCCGATCGATGACAGTATTTCGAACCTCGTCACGCGATCGAGTCATCCGGCGATCCATTCCCTCTCGATCGCATACGGTTCGAACGGACCACCATTTTACGGCGGGATCATCGCTTCTTGGGGTTTTTTGAACGACCTCAACCACCTGCGTACGCTACAAGTCGGTAGTGCTCCCCTCGATCCGCTTTTTGCCATGCTCGGAGCGCCGGAAGAGGACGTTCTCGGAGTGATGTGTCCATTCCTCGAACAGCTGGCACTGCGCGGGTGTCCTGCTCATTCTGATAGTGTTACGAAACTGGTCCAAATGGTTGATACACGTAACCCCGAGAACGCACCACCAACAGGTCCGACAGTCGGACTTGGTGGGAGCGCGACGCCGGTGAAAATGCGGCGGCTGGAAATGTTGGAGTGCGCGGTGCTGGGACAGGACGTCGTGGCGTGGCTGAAGAGTCGCATTGACGACGTTGTGTGTGTTGACCCCCCGTTTGAACGGTGCGAATATTCTGTTGTATGTCATTGGCCATGAACAAGGTGTTGACTGTGTCCTGTCGCCCGCTTTTCATATGTAGGGCTCCCCACAGTCCTACTTATGCTTATTTATGAGCGATTGAGATCCACGATGTTGATGGGTATGCGTCTGTACTATAGGAGTCTTGATTTTGAGTGAGTTTGGTACTTTGTAGCACTTTGATCAACTTGGGCTCATGCCCTCGTGCTATCTTGTATTTTCTAAAGTCTATAATTATTATTTTTTGTTGAAACGTTAGTGGGCTCCTTACAGTAAGCCCGCGACGGAAGAGGTAGACCGTCTAAGTCAAAATTGCGTGTTTCGTTTGAGCTTGGCTTTCACTTCCGAGCACATAGAGCGGAGTGTGTCAGTCCGTTGAATGCTTGGTATTTCGTAGTGCATGCGCGAAGTGCGGGGCCATCAGAAAGGAAGCACTCTCTCGCGTTTTAGTGTGCCAAGTCTCACGAGCCAAGACCTCTAAAATGGTGTAACGGCACGGTGCGACGGTTAGTACGCGCACATTTTTCGGCCTCAATCAGGTGCTTTCCGACTCGCAGAGCAAGGGAGCGAGGCCACAGGCAGAGTTAAAGAAGAGGAGCGCTGTCTCGATAAGGGTTGTGGTTGCCGTGGTGGGCAATGATAAGAGTAAGCGCCTCGGCCTGATGAGGAAGCAGAATTCCCCGCAACGTTCGAGCGGAAAGGCTACTGTAAATGGCAAGACGTACGTAGTTACTGGGGAAGGCGGAGAAGGGTTGAGGTTGAG
>QFDV01000130.1:36458-61791 GCA_003315845.1 Lactarius trivialis
GATCATTTGCCGTGTACCGGTATGCCCAGCGCCGTGATTCGCGTCGGTATCGGTGACTAAGTCGGTCGGCCAAGTTATATATCACAATGCGAGTATCCCCCGCCCACCAGCCCTTTTCATCTCCCTTCATCAACTCTCCCCTTTTGCTCTTCCATTCTACCGTAACTCCCAATCCCTGCTGACTTTCCTCCCATTTACACCCCCAATGCTTCATGACGGCTCTGCCATCTCCGAGGGTTTCTCACTGGAAACCCCTAGATCTTCGTATTTTCAACCATCCGCCCCCAACATAACCCTAACCGATTTTCCCAAGTCTTCCGTTGTTCAGTGGGACTGGGATCTTGAGCACGCAGACAGAAAGCGTGAGGCAAAGGCTGACTCTGCTGTTCATGGGGCTCAGCCATTCCTCGTCGACCGTAACCTCTTGAGAGACGTGATTAGGGAAAAGCTGGGTTGTCGGGTGGGCAGGATCATGTTTCTGAGCTCAGGTGCGTCACCTTACCCTTTCTTCCCTCTACCCAATGATAAAGGGCATGCTCTGGGTATCATAGGCACGTTTCATAAAGTGCGTTTATAGTCGTGTTTCATTTTTCCATCGAAGGTGGAGTTAATTGTTCCCATAAGGCCTACTCTGTCACACTAGGCGATGGTCGTGTCGTCATAGCGCGTGTTGCACGCCGGTTTGTGCCGCGACTCAAGACTGAATCTGAAGTTGCGACAATGGAATACATCCGCGCGTACACCTCGATCCCTGTCCCGACTGTGTATTTCTACGACTCTAACCCATATAACCGTCTCGGGGGCGAGTATATCATTATGTCAAAGGTTCGTGCGTATCATTATCTCTTCCATGCCATCTTGTGATCTAACCTCGATCAAAGGCTGAGGGTGTTCCTCTATCGAACGTATACCAGTCCATGTCACATAAAAGTCTCATGGCCTTGCTCAATAATCTTGCTTCGATCATTATACCCCTACTTGCACGTCGTTTTTCGCACATCGGTTCCTTGTATAATGAGCCCACACCGCTCACTGCTCCACCCACCGCGACTACTTGGTCTTCCTCAATGGCCACTCCCACCCCTTCCTCCGCATCTCTTAGTTTTTCGTCTCCCCTAACCCCAACCACCATTGGACCCCCTCCTAAAGGATTCGGTCTCCACCCATCTCCGCACAAGTCATCCGGAGAGTTTCATGTTGGTCCTATCGTCTCTTGGCCGTTCTTCGGTTCGAATCGAGGCGATCTCATTCACCCAACGGAGATAGATCTTGGCCCGTGGCCCAGCTCTGAAGCGTACTTTCAAGCCTGCGTTCAACGAGAGATCCGAGGTGTCATCCGTGAGAATGAGGGTAAGGCCGCCCCACACCGCTTGCATCTCGACCCAGACGAGATCCAGGCCTCGCGCCATCATCACTTGCAAGCCGTTCCTGATGACCGTAGCGATGACAGTGACGAATGGGACATCGAGGAGAGCGAGGAAGAGTGGGATGGACCCGGTGATTCGATGTATCGTGACTACCGACGCCATCAGCGGAGCACTTTCTTGGTCGCTCATATGAACCAGCGGGAGCAAAGTGTACGAGAAGAGATGAACAGATGGAAGCTCATGATGGAGAGATTGATGACCCTCGTCCAGAGCCCCAGCGGAAAGCCCGAACAATTCGGGATGGATCTGCATGACCTGAGTCTGGAGAACATATTCGTTGATACAAATGACCATTCCAAAGTCGTGAGTCTTTCTTCTTCTTTCACCTTGTGATCCGCGTATTGACATTCGCAGACGTGCGTCATCGATTGGGAGTCGACTACCATTCGCCCGCTATGGCAGTGTGCACATCTTCCGGCCTTCCTTCAGTCTAGCCCATTCCTAGCGCGACACTTCCGCGAAGCAGTAAAGCGTATCGCGGGACGTTCTCCGCCGGCTCCGCAGCATGTCGTAAGGACACCGCGTAGTGACCTCTCGACGCTGGCGACTGAGTGGCTCCACTACGAAGCGGTCGGTGCGCACTTGCGAACCGCTCATCGGTGTGCCGAGTGGGACGGATGGGAGGAGGGTCTCGTCGAAAGCATACTCGGGCCAGAAGACCAAGAAGAGGATTGGGTGCGCGAGGCGCGCAGAATCGCTCTGACAACGGGCCCGGGCAGCGACGGCGACGGCGAAGAGGACGTGGGCGACGCGTGTCCGAGCGTTGACGAGGTCCTTAAACCGCACGGTATGCGGCGGAAGCGTCAGGCTGTGTCGCGTGTTACGGCTGAGGCGAAGGAACGCGAACGTTTGCTCGCGACTACGGGCGACGAGTGTGGGGGGCGAGGAGGTGAGCTTGGGCGCAGGCTCGAGGCCTTACTTAGTATTGACGAAGATGGCGACGGAACCGTGCATCGCGCTCGAATTTCCTCATGGCGCTCTGATCACGAGGTACATGAAACGGAATCAGATTGATGGGCCTGGACTATTTTGGTGCTGCATCGCCTGTTTTGCGATGGACTTGGGTTTTGACATTCATAACTTGTCCATTTCAACTCGTTCTTAGTTTATTCTATTAGCTAGTAAGCTCTGTGACATCGTGTATTCCTACGTGTAATGCTCAGTAATTTGCCTATGCCAAAGCGCGTAAGTTAGTGGAGTGTCTGCGCGAGGTACGGCCCGGGGTCATGTGAACGAGCACGTACCCACAACCCGCTTTTCCGTTTTCCGATCAAGGTAAAGTACATAAAAGGAAGGCACCAGGCCCTTCAATTGAACTGAATTCCCCACACGGAACCAAATGGAATTGGTACACGTGTTGCGTGTTGAATAAATTGGTGACCGAGAGACTTGAGTGGCAGGTGTGTGCCAAGCAAAGCGAGTTAGCACGAATTAATAGGGTGGAAGAAGGGGGAGAAGCCTTGCCCCAATCGAGCGAACGTGGGTGTAGAACTTGAACCAGTGAACGGGGAAAAAAAAGATCAGACTGTGAACCATCGGTTGCTGCGAACTTCCCTGCTTCGCCCATCGGACAAGTGGGCGGCTGCCTCAGAGCCTGAGAGTCACAGTTCAGAGACCTCACAGTCCTCTCGACGGATGACTTTCGCCCTCATTTCTCTCCCTTTCTCCATATTCCGACTCGCCCTGAAGGGCCCGCAATGACCAGCCTGTCAAAGCTCGATCGCTCTTTTCCGACCCCTTAACAACAACCTCCGACCAGTTGCGACGTTTTTTTTTTGACCAGCAGTTACGTCTCTGTGGCGCGTGCAGTGACGGCGACTTACTGTAATTGCTCGCTAGACAGGGACTTCTGCGTCTGTGTCAATGTCAAGATACGCCTTGTTAGGGTTTCAAGTGCGGTTTGAATAGCGGCGCCTGGCCGTGTAATTCCAATTCACGAAGACGGACTGCGTAAACGGACTGCGCAGCACCAAAAGGAAACCAAGCAATACTAAATGACATCTGTAACGCCATCAGTTCACCGTCAACTCGCCACTTGTTTTTTTTTTTTTTTTTGCCAACGGAGGGATTTTTTTGGGGGGAGGGAAGAGCGCCGCACGGAAAGCACTGCCCTGAGGTACTGGTGTGTGTGGGAACCGGACAGCTTCAGCGCCGCACCCTATCATTTGGATGCCACGCCTTTCACACCAAGACTCGGAACAACTCGGTCGCAGTTGCGTTTGCGCCCCCTAGCGAGGGTGCATCAGACGAGTACATCAGACCACACTTGCACAAAGTCTGGCACCAGGGCACCAAAGCTCGTATGACAGATGCAATGGCAGATGCGACAGGTGGAATCGTCTCAGGAAGCATTCGGATGGACTGACTGAGGTATTGGAGCGAGCGACTCTCCCGCTGTAAACTAATCAAGCATCTAAAAACAATAAACCAATTTAGCGTGCTCACCGGGTGAGATGTGGTTCTACAGTACTTTCCAGATTTGGGACCGCAGTAGACATATATGTCAAGCCTATCGGCCGGGTGGAGATTTCCAAAAAGTTGTATAATACAGTACTAGCGGATCGTTCTCGGGCTGTCGTCGGGCAAGAAGACGGAAGAGTAAGCGGTGGCACTAGCTGGACTATTCAGAATGTCGACTTCTGAAAAGAACGTGAGGCCAAGAAGGTTTTAGCGTTGCCAAAGGGCCTCGTATGTGATGCTGTTTGAGAGTGATCACGAAGACTTCCATCTTCGAGTCTCATCATCATGCATCATCAATCATCACTAGAACTTGAAATGGCTAAGCCGAGAAGGAAGGTACTGATGATAATGCAAACGCAAGAGGACCCCAACACCGAACGCTCGGAGGCAGAGACACTTCAATGTCGTTATGAACACCCCAAAATAAAATAAAATAATGTCCTCTCCTTCTTGTCGCCGATGCGCGCATTCACCTCACTTGACAAGCAGAACGACAAGGCGGTAGGAATGTGTTTAATGGAAGGTAATATCCAAGTAAGTAGTGCAACGTATGGCTCGGATCAGAAAGAAAAACCCAACGATAACCGCGGGTGAAACATCGTGTCATCTGGTCCTACGTTACAAGTAACGTTCATCACGACCAAGATCAAGTAGGCGGCTGGGTCGAATGATAACTGCATCAATAACTTAATCCGATGCGATGAGTGAAGAGAAAATGGTTACTGTGTGCGCTAAACACGCCACCGCGGAAGATGCGATTTGATCCTGATCCCGCAGAGATTCCCTGACCGTGTGAAGTGACATATGGTGAAAATACTAGCACTGGCGCAGCACAGAATCCGAGGGATACAAATTTAGGGTACACACGGAGCAGAGGGAGAGATGGCGTCGGATGGCAAAATTGAACACCGGCATTCTTGACGTGGCTCGGTGGCGTCCTAGTGGCATAAGTCATACTCCCTGCTGATCAGTGCCATACAGAACCCACTTGTCTTGCGCCCTGACTAATTGGACAGTTGTGGAGGCTTGTCCGTTATCTTACGGGGGTGCTTCGTGCACTGCCAGTGATAAGCCACCGGGTGCTATTCTAGTCTCAGCATAGCACAATGCTTGGAGTACGGCTTCAAGAAAACGGTGGCGAGTGCCTGCTTGATCGGCGTTTCGAACTCTCCAGAGGAAGAGGCAAGTGCCCAACTGGCGGCAATCTGTAGGTTACCCGTTGTGGAAAAGGGTGAGGATGGTTCATCCACATTCACACGTCGAAGAACCGAACCGCCACACAGCGCGATGTTCAAAGTTCAAAGTTTTGAGGAGAGCGCCTGGTGCGTATGTTAGAAGGGTTAAGATCATACAGTGCCACTGGTAGTGTAGCGCTGAGCATCCTCATTTCGTGTTGCCAGAGCTAAGTCGAGGGTCAACTGGTCGTCCGACGTAAATAGATCAGAAGAAGTAGGAGGCGGCCTGGTTAGCCGTTAAAACCGACCGACTACCGATCCATACGTCAGCGCGTCAGCTGGCTTATAGTATTGAGGGGTGAATAACTTATACCACGTGGAACAAGACGTGAAAAGAACACAGCAATCATTCAAGATCTATACAGTACCAACCGGTTTTCGAACTCAGTAGCTCCGCACAGCTAGCCGTGTTCTTCAAGCCCCGACTACGCTACTAAGTCACTTGTAGAGTGCCTGGTCCCACGAAGCTACCGTGACAGCCTCTAATCCCTGCCAGTTTATGCGCCACTATACAGTAATGGCGCCATTTCCACCCAGGTTCCACTTGGCGAATCTTGTCTTTCTTTACGTCCTGGCTCTTGGCCGATCCCCGGAGTCTGTCAATCAATGGTGCCACCTCTAAAGGTCTACGGAGTGGTGTTGACACACCACTCGGAGAAAATAAATCAACCTTATTACGAGTATCTTGGTCACGTGGTATCTGAACGACCTCGTCTAGGCATGGTGGCTGGCAATTCGAGGGGACGTTTGCTCAATATGCCCGCTTCTTACCACCTTCTAGCAGATTCTGCTCTGAGTCTCTGTTGTGTGTGGTCTAACCGTCGACGTCGTCATAGCTGATTCGAATCGGTGGACTAACCAGGATTGGCCCTGCCCTGGTTCTCACGTCTTGGTGTTCGTCAAATGGGGGGGCTAAAGAACTCGAAGTGGTGCCTTCAACCAGAACCTGGGTAATTCATGATATCCGAAGAAAACATTCATGGGAGATTGCCATGCGGAGTAAAGATAATGATAATTCCGTGATGTACACTTCCAGTTCACAGTCTTACAGTACTGTAACATAAGGCTGTTTTTCGGGGTCAATACCTTCGGGCGCCGAGCTCAGCAACATTCGGCAGCTGGACATGCCGGACAACGTTAACTCACACTTCCCTGGCACAATCCACAGTAGCCGCGCGCCCGCCGACAAAGCAGCCTATTCTCAGGCGCCTTGTCCAAGATTCTTATTCTGGCTTCTCGAAGAGTCGACCATACCGTGCCCATCTTTCGGGTCCGATCACTGGCTATTCCCAACTCGTGGGTGCTTCCCTGTGGATCGCATCGGCTAGCAAGACCCATTTCCCCGTCTCAGGCACCCTCACCTAATGAGTTTCACGCGAAAAAAAAGTCACGGAGGGGTTGAATGATTTAAAGTCTGCAAATGATAACTGCACTCCATCGGAAGTTATCTCTCATCTCCCCTGCCTGCAGTCTCGTCTCGGGCTTGTAAATCTCTGTCTCTGTATACTTTTAATATCTCTACGACCCCATCTCTACGACCCCAGTCATGGTTTATGTCACGTACAACATCCCTGATACTCAGGCTGATCTCCTTACCCTCTTCTTCGTACGATCTCTTCTCCCGGTCGACTGTTCGTGACACTGACAACTATCTCCCAGGTTACTCCGTTGTCTGCTTCAAGGCTATGCGTTCTCCTTGTTGTTCTAGCACTCACTTTCGTCCTTCCATTGTTCATTCGAAGAAACATAGTCGATAAAGACGGACATCCTATCCCCCCCGGTCCTTTTCTGCGCTACGCTTACCTTCGCCGTTATCCTGAGCGGGCGCTGCAAGCGTGGGCAAGAACTTATGGGCCACTGTTTTCTGTCTGGATGGGGAATCAACTGTTTGTTGTGGTCTCGGATGCGCGTATCGCCAAGGATCTACTAGTTTCCAACGGCGCCATTTTCTCCAGTCGCAAGCAATATTTCATGAAGAACCAAACCATACTTCGCGGACGCGCCATCACCGCAACCCCATATAACGACACTTGGTCGGTTGTGATCAACTACTTCGATGAAATGGGTAACTGACATTCTCCCGGCAGGCGACAGCATCGCAGGATCGCTACTCAGTTACTCACTCCGAAAGCGATTCAGGGCTATGCCCCCGTCCTCGACTACGAAGCACACATCTTGGTCCGGTCATTGTTTCACGAATCGAAAATGGGCACTTTTCCGATCAATCCAGCGCATTTCGCCGGTCGCTATGCCTTGAAGTAGGTTGCGAATTGCTTTTTTTCCTGAATGGGTGAAAGTCTGACGGACGTACCAGCAACATGTTAACGATAACGTTCGCGACACGTACAGATTCTACGTTAGACCCTTTGACGGAGCGCGCTTTGGCACTGGCTACGGAGTTCATGGATCTGACTGGTAATTGCAATTTGATTTTTCCCGCCTGGGTCTCCTGACTCGTCCGGTTCCAGGTCCGTGGTCAAACATCGTCGACTTTATCGAGCCACTTCAGTGGATCTCTACTCCCACGCACTCACGTGGTCGTCGGCTTCACGACGGCATCGTGGAGGTTTACGGAGCTATGATTATGAGAGTCAAAGCCCGCATGGACGCGGGAGAGGATGTACCAGACTGCCTGGTCAAGACGTTGCTGTTGACACAGGAACAAGAGAAGCTTGACTGGGAAGATTTGTGTATGCTCTCGGCCGTATTCACCCTTGGAGGTGTCCATTCCGTATGGCCTCGCAACTTCCTTATCCCTCTAAAGCCCGACTAATTCGGAGAATTCCTCATTTACTAGACTTCCGGCGTCATTCAGTGGTTCCTCGCCCTCATCTCTTCACATCCCGATGTCCAGGCCAAGGCGCACGCAGAGCTCGATTCGGTAGTCGGCCGAGATTATTGGCCATCAGCCGAAGACGAACAGCGCCTCCCGTATATGCGGGCCATCATCAAAGAAGTGCGTGGCGTTCGTGAATCGATGGGCCAACTGTCTCACATTTTCTTAGGTGGAGCGCGCGCACTCGCCGTTTTGGATGGCAACGCCCCACTATTCTACCGAGGACTTTGTATACAATGGGATGTACATTCCCAAGAACACGGCGGTTGTTCTCAACTGTTACGACATTCACCACAACGAAGAGAAGTATTCAGACTCGTATGGACACCTTCCCATCTGATTGCGCTCGAACTGACATGTCATTTCCCATGCGTAGCTTTTCTTTCAACCCCGATCGCTACATGGGCGATACGCTTACTTGTGCGGAATCGAGCAAACTCTCCAATGCCATGGATCGGGATCACTGGGCATTTGGCGCGGGGTAAGTATTTTGCTCTTGATTTGGTCGGACATCACGAGTGCTGACCTTTTTTCTCTGCTGTGCAGTCGTCGCATCTGTCCAGGTATTCACGTCGCAGAGAGGGAGCTCTGGCTCGCAATCTCACGCTTGTTGTGGGCTTTTGATATCCAATCCCTACCGGACGAGCCGATTTCCCTAGACGAATACGAGGGCGAGTCTGGGCGCACGCCACTGCCTTATCGTGTGATGCTTATTCCGCGCCACGAGAGGGTACAGGCACTGCTTGAGGTGGAGGAAGAGGTCACGCTGATGAAGTTATGATTAGAACGAACAAGACTTGCGCCGAGCGTGAGAGCTCGGCACTTGGCTAGGTTTTACGATACGATTTCAATGTATTAGCATCTTTTTCCTTGCTGTCTCACGATTAGTCCGCTGGACACACTCATGTCTGTTGTCTGTTGTTGTCTAGTTTACCTTCTAATGTAATACTTTGGTTTTGCGCGACGTCTATGACCAACGGAAGGAGGCGACGATGAACTTCTATGACCTCGTGGCATTTTACACCGGCGAAAAAAAAATTGGGCGATGTGATGTGATGGGCTCCATAAAGTTGTATGGCAATGCCGTACGCCAGTCGCCTCCAGGCAGGGCAAGTGTCACATCGCACTTGCCCTGTTGATTGATACGTTGATCCTCACCAACACGTGTTCAACACATGCAGGGTCGGACAAAATTCTGGGTTGCTTCCAGGATTGAATATATTGAATCCTAGACATGACACGACTGCGAAGGTTCAGTCTGATTCAAGAGTTCTAGCCCAACACCTCCTTCTGTCCTTCTCGGTTGCTATTATCTTGCGCTTGGTTACCCCCGAGGCTTGGGACGTGGTACACCATCTAAGGCGTACTTCTGAGAATGTACCGCAGAGTTACTGTAAAGATGCTAGCAGGGCATGTTGGTTCATACTTTAAACAAGGCTCTGATAACAGTAGGCATGTGATGGCGGTGGAGACAAGTGAAATGCCAAGTTTGGGAACGTGCGTCATGGGTTCTTCCAATTCGAAAAGTCACCTTTGGGGAACAGGGCACCATCGACAACATATCTACTAACCAAGCACAAGGCATGTTGGAGCGGGAAGTGGGCGTATCACATATCCGTGTCAACATTCGGTACTGGGTGTTGCACAATCTTGGGTGGCCGCAGGAACCATCGGACGATGTAGAAGTAAAATTCGAGCGCTTGGAGGCAAGATTGCGATTGGCAGGCACTTACGAACTCCCGCAATGTTGGTAAGTTGGTACTACAAATTACAGTGAACGCGAGGCGGGTGACTGCATGGAACAGAACTTACGCCCACGAGGACGGACAGATAAGCAGTGTGGTTGCTTACGAAGAAGCCTGGTATCAACCGCAACTATCAGTGGCGCTATGCCAGTGAGGCATGCGATCTGCCATCCAACAGCCGCGATTGTGTGATGTGTTACGGATGGGGTGGTTCTTTGAGGATCTGGAATGGGTCTCAGATGACCTTCCCCTTGGCAAACATTCCAGGAGAGGGCCCAGTGGAGCCCATCTGTCTCCTTATCGACCAAAAAAATTGATAGAGGCCCGGGGATACGATAGTAGCTAACTTGAAATGAAGACTCGGAGCCAAGCTGCGCCGCGGCCGCCTGCTTATCCATTGCTTGTTAGTAGCATTCGTTTTCCTCTCTTCCATTCAAAATCATAGAAGGGATGCGACCCGCACCGTCACCGCGCCACTCCCAGTGAAAGCTAAATATCTGAGTGGATCTGACTGAGATCAGTTGGCAATTTGATCAAACCCAGTGAAAACCCGCGCCGAGAAATATCTGAGTGAATCTGAGCCTACCTGGGCTTGACTGAGATCAGTTGTCAATTCGCTTGCCAGCGGTTCATGCAAACTGCAAAAGTTCAAATTTCAAATCGCGTCACCCTTATTTTCATCATGATTTCTCTGCTCCATCTAACGATGTGTTTCGACTTGGCTGGTTCGCCCAACAGGCCTCAGGTTTCGCGGAACACGGTCGAGTTGGATATTGTAAAGTCCCTCACCAGTCCCCGTGTACAAGCGAGCCTTCAACATAAGCATTTTACGCCGACTTTGACATAAGTAACCTTGTCTGAGCTTCCAACGTCATGGTCTCTTTGGAGTAGTGGTTTTTGGATTCAGGGTAGTGGCGGCTCGGAACCCACGGCAAGTTCGCACTAAACTTCAAGCGTCCTTACAGCAATCAGCGCTCCCGCCACTCGGCTTGCTGGCTTTTGATGGCCCCAGTCAATCTAGAGTCCCAGCCCGAAATCCCGTAAACAGACGCGCACAACTCCCGCCGGATCGGGGCGAATCGGTTTCTCTGCATGCGCGTGATTCACCTGTTGTTGGCATTGGCGCCGACTCGGAAGATTATTGCGCGTCTTCCGTTGGAAAAAGCGGCGCCCAGGTTATCCCCCCTAGGCTATCAACTGTCATTTTCAGCATTCTCATTCTCCATCTCTTAGCCCCACAAAGTCTCAGCGGGACCCGTACTTCTCTCTTGTCGTGCGAGCAACAACAAGGCAAAATCTGTACCCCAGTCCTTTTGCATAGCCTTCAACCTGTCTATACGACCCCCATATTTGTGTACGAACACAGAAGTTTTCCAGATGGAGCCCCCTGATATCGAATTGTCTCGCCCTCTTCCCCACAAATCGCTCTTGATTAATGCACCTATGGCCCCTAATCTTCACAAGTGCACGCGAATCATCGAGAGATGTCGCCACTTGACTCGCAACCCCCTCGATTTTCCTCTTCCTGGCGTCTACAAGTGATTCAGGAGGACGAACTTAGAAGAAAATTTTGCGCCAATGTCGACCAAAGCGCCAAAGCAGACCTTCAACGAGCGGCGGGTCGAGCAATGGGAACACTTCCATTCTTTCCAATATCGACAGACGGTATGTCAAAAAAGAAAATAGCGATGTGGATCTTCCGCCAGCCTAGACATGGTTCTTGAATGAACAGAGGGAAGCTAGGAAGCCCTTGGAGGTGCTGAAGAACCGGGGTTCGAAAGTGAAGTGCGTTCCGTACATGATACACCCGGAGATTGAGAAGGTGAAACGGAGCGCGGGGGGTCACTTGGGGTTTGCCTGCTTATCCCCGCGAGAATGTCGTGCTGGCCGGAGATGAAAGCGCACACCAAGGCTAGAATTAGAAATCCGCCCTCCAGGGGCACCTGAAGTTCATACCCATAGTCGCTCATCAGTCCAAGCGAAATTGTCGGAGAGGAGGAAACGCGAGGAGTCTTTAAGCAAGCCTTTTTCTTCCCGGTGTGCCACAGCCATAGCCCTTCCTGACCCCAAACACATGGGCATGCCGAACGGAATTCATCCCACATACCCGGGAGGTCGTTGCTGCGCCATAGGCGAAGTCATCACATCGCCGGAGAAGCGCACCGCTCCAAAGCTGCTGTCGGAAGAAGAAAGGGAAGAGAAAGACTCGGTCTCGTCGGAGGACGATGTGGATTTCGATGACGTCGGCGTGAAAGGATGAATTTGTTCCGTAAGAATGTCCCCATTTCCCAACTCATAAACTGGTGCACCGTCACCTTGGCCGTCACACGGTGTGAACGAGCTTGCGAATTTGTCATGACAGTGACGATACCGGACGGCGTTTCAGACGGTCTATCTGGTCTCAGCGCGAGCGAGCCTACCTCAACGTCGCCTTCCCGGTCTTGATGGAACTCTTGGGAGTCTATCCAAGAGTTCCATCAAGACAAGGAACCAAGGCTGCACAGACTATCGAAGACAGCCTAAAACGCATCCCGCACCTGCTCACGCCTCGGCTCAGTCACCAAAGGAAAGATGGCTGGCGCAGCGTTGTCGTACCAGGACATCGCCATGCTACCAAGCGAACCGTGTTTCGAGATGATCACTCCGCTCTTCCCGGGGACGTCTGAGAACCCACTCGCGCCAGCAAAGTCAACCGAGCGCGGACGTCCTTCAGAAGGGGGCTAGTCTCGTCAGAACATGACAAACCCGTTGTCTATGCATCTTGGGCAGGGGTATCTCCCCTTCCGTGTTGGTGATTGCCACTGTCTCTTTCCATCTTGCACGTGAGCAGAAGAGATGAGGATTGGACGAACATCGAAGTACACCCAAAGGAAAGTTGGGTGAGTGATGAAAATCGCCGAGGATGACGGCGAGGCGGACGAGCACATTCCCCGTAAGTTGGCGACCCCCCGGTTCTTGACGCCGAGTGCTGATCGCCCCTCTAACCCCAACCAGCGAGTCTAAAATATCTGATACCGAGGATTTCGCAGTGCTCAAGACGAACTCTACGCAAGGTTCGCATTGGTCAGTGGCCGGACGTCTTTGTTGAAAGTGATCTGCTCTCAATTCGAGGTTCTGGAAAGCAACATCCAATGGGGTTCGCTGCAAGTACGCGTGGCCGGGACCAACTACCGCAAACGCGCCGAGTACCAGGCCGCGGCCAACCACCAACTCGATTTTGTCAGGGTCATACAGTGCCCATCAGGACATCTCCATCACCTGTGTTTTAGTACCAAGATAATTTTTGTAATTTATTTCCGATTTTTCTAGTAAGGAAACCCACCAAAAGAACACGATTTATGCGATTTGGTGATTTTTCTCACGGTGTTTCACTTTTTCGGGGTTGGACGCAAGAAAAAAAAAAGATTTTGATCCATGTTCACCGCACATGCAGTCTGCTGGATGTGAAATTCACCTCAGCCACATTTTACTTTGTTAACGGTGTAAGACTGTGCCTGCACAATATGCCTAGAGTAGCCGGGAAGAAAGTCAATGATGCAAAGAATTGAGAAGCATCTAAACAAGGCAAAATCACACACACCGACTGACACTGACTGACTGCTGTATGCAGCGTGTCCTTTCTCTCATGCTTTCTCTCCAGAAAGACTTTTTGGAAGAAAAACCACTTCTCAACCACTTCTCCAGCTTGTCATAGAGAAGGCCGGACACAAATGCCTCTTCTTGCCAAAGTTTCATTGTGAACTCAATCTGATAGAGATGGTTTGGGGCCAGATGAAGAAAATGTGTGTGGGTTTTGACTTCAAATCACCGACACCAAGACCGACATACCACCTTTTGATGTTCTGACTTCTTGTTCTGTCTTCACGTTTTCTGTTCCGAGTCAGGTTTCCGTGAACGTGCTGATGGAATATTCTCAACTGCAAAAACTTTGGTTCCCGAATGCCTTGATAAGTCTCCACATCTAATATCTGTCGCTACTTCGAGGAAGCGGGAAGTAAATGTTTAGATAAGCATTGTCCCAATATGGCAACTCCTAACCCTAATACTTATATAATATCGGCTGTTTCACTTTTTCGATGGTTTTTAAGGGTCAAAAATCAAAAGTTGTCAGATTGGGCTGGGAAGCACACCACAGGTGCCTAGAGCCCATCCGGGTAGCATGCAACTGTTTTTAGGCCTAAGAAACTTCCAGCAAAAATGTAGTTTAAAGTCTACTGTTTTTGTTTGTTCCCTGCCAAATCAGGTGATGCGAAGTGATGATGGGCACTGTAGTACTGTACTGTATGGTTCGGAGGGACGTCAGGTATTCCGATTCCGATTTCAGCGGATACGACACACCTGTACACCACCTCCGTGTACGTCATAGTTTTTCGTTTCTTTTCCCTGCCAATAAGCGTACAGGCGAAGGCGCTTGACCTCACCTTCGCGAGTTTGAAAGGCAAACTGTCTTCTGCTCGAGAAGCGCTCGCTGCCAAAGATGGCCGACCCTTTGGACTGTCGACTGATCGGTAACGGTGCCCCCTCCGACGCCACCGCGACTGTGCGCAAACGCAAACGGCGGGGCGCTGCAGGACGCGCTTCTGTTACCAATACAGAACCTACAGAACAGAAATAGCTTCTAAGTCTCCGCCATTGATTTGTAACGCTTCGCAAGGCTTCACTGCCACGTTCGAGGCCAGCATCCAAAAATGATAACGCCTTTCCTTTCGCCCGCGGTCGTCGCAGCCATCGTATATCGATCTTGCTTTTGCGTTTTAAGAAATAAAGTACTCAGAAATATACCGATGATCATTGGAAACCACGCTCGAAATCGACGGACCACGTATCCACTCACGTATGCGCGTCCTTTCCCATTTTGGTTCTGTGCTTCCCTCTTATGGATTCTTGCCACTCGGGTTCATTGGAACTTTACTTGATATGTTCGTGCATGTGCTGACTGATGAAAGCCACCAGAGTGACCATCACAATGTCAATTAAGTGGGATTAAGTTACACATTAAGTAGTAACTAGCGATTTCGGAAGGGCGGAAGAGCCCGTCCAGACGGGCCCTCTGCAAAATGTGGACTCTACCAAAACCTCAAACATATTAAATAAATGGAGTCTCAGCACAGATCGCGTCGCTGATGGCGTCGAGGAGGATGTCGCCAGAGTCGCCGGCAGCCTGCCACATAGCAAACCCGGCGAGGCCCGCGTCGCTGATGTATTTACCTTTGGCAGCTATCCAAAGGGGAGGCGGATTAGCAACTACTCTCCTAACAGGAAAACATACGACGTACCAAAGGAGGAAGCGTCATCGTATGACACCATCACCTGCGACGTGGCATTGTACACGAAAGGCTAAGTTGAAAGAGCCATCAGTTGTCCGATCAGGGCTTTTGTTAGGGCACACACCGTCTGGCTGCATTCGTCGAAAGTATAGTCGATGCCGCTGGCGGCGGTCCCCTCGTTCGTGAGGAACCCAGCGTCAATTAGTCCCCAGAAGTCGAAGATGCCACCAACAACGTTCGGATTCCCACACTTATCGACGCCTTCCGCAGTGCTGTCCCATTTGTCCCCCGCGGGTTGCTGAGTCTTGTCGAATGGTGCGTACAGTTGGATATTGCCCGATGCATCCAGGGCACTGCTTTGTTCGACGTGGTAAGAGTGCCCGTATGATGCGACACCCATGATAATCTGGCAAGCCGGGAAACCGGCGGTAGTCCACGCCTTGACGGCTGACTTTGCGGAACCTTCCTGGTCACCTGCAGGGGCGCAAGAGTCATCCAATGGCGCATTGGGTCCAACGCTGTTAGACCAAGGGCCCCAAATATCATAGTTCATAACCTCTACACAGTGTTAACCGGTCAAACGGGCACAAAGCTCAAGGTGGTGAATAGCGAACCTATGTAGTCAAGGACCTTCGCAAACTCGGAGACGTCGGTCATGGGATTACCGTCAGAACCAACAAAGGGTGTGATGGAAACCGCAGCAGAGATGATCAAATGCTGTGCGCCGACTTGGTTGCGAAGTGTTTTCAAGAAGGAGAGGAAATTGGCACTGTCATTCGGAGATATGATGTTGCAACCGATTCCTGGCTTATTGGGGTATTCCCAGCTGGAAAACAAAATTAGATTCGTAAACAATGAAACCGATCAAGAAAAACTCACTCAAATTCAACGCCGTCCAGATTGTACGTTAGGACAAGTTTCATGACTGCTTGAGCGAAGGCTGTCCGGTTTGCATCGGTGGCTACGGCAGAAGAAAAGTACTGCGAGCCAGTCCAACCTCCGATGGACAGGAGAGCGTGTACGTTCTGAGGTATTGTCAGTCACGCAAGGGGAGAAATATTGAGAAGCGAACATTTTCATGGGCAGTCAGTACGAACTGGGGCAACAACTCTTGATCAGAAGGTTGAAGGCCGATAACACTGGCATCTGGGGTTGTGGTTCTGAGAAAGGGTTAATACAATGTTTCACGTGAAGGAAGTCATGACGCTCACGCAAAGGCATAAATGACTGAGCTGTATTTGGACCAACTAACATCTTGCAGGGTGAAATCGCTGCTATGCCATCCAGCATACCACGATGCGGCCACGGAGCTACCCGACGTGACTCTACGGATCGGTGCGGCCAAAATTAGCTGGGCGAGCAGCAAAGAGCAAAAAAGGGGAAACATGTAGTGACAGTGGACACTTTAGATAGTGCGAGAAAAGAGCGAGAGAGCCGACCCAATGGGAAGACGTAGGCAGACGAGGGGACAGATGGAGAACAGACGAAAACTAGAGAGGAAAGAGCAAGAACAGTTGAGATTTTTACACGGCGAGGTTCGAGGCCTCATATAGTTGTATTGGAATAATCGTATGGGTTTCTAAGGATGTACCGACGTGCGCTAGTCATTGGCATTCCCGCCCGCGTTTACGTTTGCGTTTACGTGGAATAGTGAAAGTACAGTTGTGTCGATCGGTGTAGTGCAAGTGTAGACGGAAGCTAGAGCTGCCTTTCTTCTGAGCGTACAGCAAGACATTATGTCAAGAGGCCAGTCCAAACCACGAGGTGTACTGTAACTTGGTTCTCGAGGGTCAGAGTCTCAGAGACTTGAATAGGGATAGTTATAGATGCCGGTATTGTGCAACATCCTCGTTCCTGAGATCAGATGATGCGCCGTGAAAATCGGAGGTGAGCATGGGATTCATTCCAGCTGCCTTCCGAGTCCGTGAGGTAGTACAAAGTAGCATAGCATAGCAAAGTGGTGGGCGCGTTTATGAAGCCCTCATTTTCCACACGTGTGCCCAACGTCATTGTGCCGGTAAAGTTTTTTTTTCTTTTCCTGAATGCCAAAACCGCACAAGCACGAGCTAAAGTACAAGGAGGGCAGAGTTGTGATGATAGAGGAGAGAGGTGTCGGGGGCCAAGCGGTATTGATCACGTGAACGGGGTTGGTTGTAATTGACCACAATCCAACGCGACTCAGCCTCGTGTTATGGAGAACAATCCGCCTCCATCTACTCGTCCCTCTTTCTCTCCTATGCACCGTCCACACTCCAAGTCATCCCCGGCCAAGCGGGATGCGACCCGCGTCCTTACCCCACATTTAAATCAAGCATCTGCACCCTCGGAGGATGTGTTCCACACTGGTCTGCTTACGCCTCACGCTTCCCAGAACACTGTCGAGATGGATGCTGCAAAGTCCCTCATTAGTCCTCCTCCAGAAGGAAACGCACAAGCGGGGACCAGCCGTCAACATGTGTGTTTCACGTTTGAGTCCGGCTGTATCCATAAGTCTCTTGGTCTAATGTTCTCAACATCACAGTCTCGCTGGAGTAGAGCTGGTTCGGAACCCACTTCGACTTTACGCCGAATTTCCAATGGTGGCAGTTCGTCGAAGCGCAAACGCTCAGCGTTCCCGTCACACAGTTTACCGGATCCTCGTGGAATGATCGAAGCGAGCCCCAACCCGAAGTCTCGCAAACAGACGCGCACAGACCTCGTGGGTTCGGATACAGGTGAGTTAATGTTTTTGAATGCACGTGGTCCACCAGTTGATAGCTCTGGAACCGCCAGAGGAACAGTCTCAAGCTCTTCACGCGTCTCCCGTTCGGAGGAAGCAGCGCCAAAGTCATGCCCCCCCTCCAGAGGCTATCGACTCCCATCTTCTTCGACGTACTCGTACACCCTCTCTTAGCCCTACAAGGTCTCCGCGCGGTCCCGCCCTTCTCCGTTCACCTCATGCGGGCAATGTCGAGGCAGATTATATACCCCCGGTCCCTTCACACAACCGTCAACATCTGTCTGCACGAGCCCGGTCTTCCACGCCCGCTCCCCCTTACGAACCTCCGGTCGAAAAGTTCACACCCCCGCGCGAGGTGATTCGATCCAGCCCACGCGTGTCAAAGTCTAGTAAGCGAAAGAAGATAGTCAAACTCGTGATCAAGAAAGAGCCTCCCGAGATCGATTTATCTTGCCCTCCGCCCCCGTCTCCCACCGATGACCCCATCCTGCTTCATGCTCGTTTACGAACTCCACGGCCCTCAATCCCAACACATGCACGTGAAACGCCGCTACTTGAGAGCACACCTCCTGGGCGGACGTCGCCACTCAATCGCAGCGCCCTCGATTTCCCTCTTCCAGGCATCCCGTCCGACGTTGAAGACAACGATCCCGATGTCCCCGAGCCGCCAGTGTTCAACTTGGCTCGGGCTGTCGATGACCCCTGGAGCTCATCCAATGAGGGTGAGTCGGAGCAAGAGGGTGAATATACGGGCAAGTTTCGCGTGGTGCGTGTGCCGACCAAGGCAGATCCTCCAACGAGCGGAACTAGAGAGAGGATCGAGCAATGGGGACGCCCACTCAGCCCATTCCCTCGGAAAGTGGGTGCCATCCTCGAAGATGATGCCGAAGAAATTAGCGATGTGGATCTTCCGTTGACCCAGCTACGATTCTCAAGCTCAAGTCAACAGAAGGAAGATGGTCAAGTCCCAGAAACCCTAGGTGACGCCAGACAACCGGAGTTTGAAAGCGAAGTGCATCAAGAGCGGTTCATAGACACAGAGCACCCGGAGGCGGAGGACAGTGTGTTGGCTGACGAGAGCCGCATCACGCCTCCCATCCCTACAGAGGCTGCGCCTTGTGACCAAGAGGAGGACATTCAGGATTCGCCTACTTTTCCTCAAGAGGACGTCGCGTTCGGAGATGAAAGCGCATACCAGGGTCAGGATGAACATGCGCCCGCCGAAGAGAGGTGCGAGACCGTCCCTCAAGTTCAGCCCGTAACCACCCTACAAGACGACACCTCAATTGACCTTGACCTCAGTCCGAGCGAAATAGTCGGAGAGGAGCAGTCGGACGAGGTGTTTGTTGAGCGTGCCTTGTCCGAGGAACCGCAACCATTTATCTCGCTGCAACCCCAAACACATGGGCCGCAAGGAGCACTCGAAGAGCGCATCGAGGCAGACGAACCCATGTCCGAAATAGTGGATGAAGAATCTGATGGGGACAGCAGTGATGGGAGCGATTTGAGCGTAGTCAAGATCGTCAGCGATGACCCCTGGGCTGCTGCACGGGCTGCTGCGATTCTCAAGCAGGTATGTCCTAGCTCCACCTATGTTTCTCTCCCCTCATATTCACCTGGTGTGTAGCATGATTGGGACCTGGTCACGAAAGCTGCCCGCAGCCGACGTCTCTCACCCCGCACTGTAGAATCACTTGTCCGGAAAGCTCGGCGTGCAGACCTCGCAAGCGCCGGTATTTCTAAATCTTCGTCGCCCGCTCGCTCTAGCTCTGGCCGTCGTTCTTTTGGCGTCGTCGTCGACGGACGCGTTGTCACGGCTAACAGTCCGTCTATGACACTTCCCGAATTGTTAAGCGAGGCAGAATCCGAACTGGATCCCCCGACATTCCTGAAGGGTAGACAGCATACCCCCCGTACCCCGTCGCCGGCACCACCATCATTTCGGCGCCCCGAAGCCCCGTTGGTGATTGATACGGATGGGCCCCGCGAGTGGTCACGCAGCGATTGGAAGTTGCTCGACGCGTGCTTTACCGATGCGAGGCTTGAAATCGGCGCTCGATGGGGCGGTGAAGGAACTTTGGGCGATGTGGACGCGGTCGAGCTCGAAGACGTTGTGGAGCGGTTCGTGGATATATTCGGTGGAGAGTCGGTGGTCAGTGGCCTCGGCCCATCGTTTGAGCGGTACGTTTTTGAGTGCTTGCCTCTTGCGTATTTTGCTCATGACGACAATCTGCTTTGCAGGCCGGACATGTTGAAACGCGCAAAGGCGTTGCAAAGGAAACAACGTGCTGGGGAGGGTGCGCCGTCTACACCAACCTTGCGCGTCTCATCGGTTGCTTCATCCACACCTACTGTCCCTGACTTCACGCCGGTGTATCCCGCGCGTCGACAAGGGGTCGATTCGACATTGCCCAAGCTCGCTGCACCAGCATTCCTTGGACAGACCACCCCCCGGCTTCCGGCATCCCTCATGGCTCCCCGTTACTTGCACTTACTAGAAGAGGCCAAGTCACTGAGCAAGCAGGATGATACCAGATCCTACCCTTCCGGAGATGAACGGACGCAAGAGGTTCCTCCAACGCCCTCTGTGGGCAGTCGTATGAAGGGATTTTTCTTCTCCTATCTTCCGACGCTCAAGAAGAAGACGCCAGCGCACAAGACTCGCGAGCCCGCTCGCCCAGGTCTGCCTCTTCCCCCGCCGGAATTCGTTGAGAAAGCGCGTGGTCCGGTGATAACCCCACAACCGAAACCTATACCCCGGCCGGCGCATCCAAAGGAGCTGGTGCATCTCCAGCAGGCCCCTCCTCTTCCTAGCCGTATCCCGACACTCTCGCAGGCGCCCAAGCGGCTGGTCGAGCTGCGCCCGGTGTCTCCGGTATCGGCGCCGATAGATATTCCCGATGGGCGGAGAAGTAGCACCGGGAGCGTGAAGGACCTTGTACACAGTTTTGAGGAGATGGAGCGATCGAGGGAGATCGAGGATCGCGCGTTGCAGCTGCGGAGACAGAAGAGCGCTGCGACGGGTGGAACGAGTAGTAAGCCAGCGTGGAAGTGAACTATTGGGTGGTTCGTTGCTGTGTGTATTTGGATCATCTAACGTATGATATCCGCTTGTAATATACCGTGAACCGTAGAGACTGTAATACCATTTCGATTTTATTATCTCATCTCATTTATTGATTTGGTTCCGCTACAGTGACTTTCATCATCGCAATGTCACTCTTAAGTGACCCCGAGTGCGTGTCCCTTCTCTTTCTACTCGAAGGGAGCTGCTAACCGTTCTTCAGCCTCTTGATTCATAGCCTACGTCTTGGCTATCTACGCAACGTCGAGGACCCATATGGCCCACGTCTCATCTCTTTCAACCCCTCCTTCTCCACCAATCCCTATATCAACGTCGCTTCACTCGCAGACGTCAACAAGTGGCCAGAACTAACATCGCCACCCAGTCCCCCACTCTCCCCGGATGAATTACCAGACGGACCGGCGCGTCCTCGCAGCCTCTCCGGAGGTCTCAAGTACTCATCTACGATTCTTGGACCCTCTCACACGGGTGCACTCGGAATGAGCGTCAACGGCAGACGCCTCGTGTCCAAGCCAGCCCGGACGGTCGCCGTCTCCCAGGACGACAACGCGCCACCAAAGCCGTCTCCACAGGACCACGCGCGAGCCGCCGCCGCGGACCCGCCTCTAAAGCCCATATTCATCCCCAAGTTCAAGGGGGCCGCAGAGATGGATGAGCGGCGGAGGTTGCGGATACAGGTGCGACGGGGGGTCGCGGCTGCGGCGGCCACTCCCGAGGCGAGGCTCCTTACCTCGCCGGAGAAAGGCCCCACCCCAGAGCTATTGTCGGAAGAAGACGAGGAAGAGGATGACTCGTTCTCGCCGGAGGATGATGTGGATTTCGACGACGTCGACGATGTCGGCGTCAGCGTAGACATGGATGGCGACGAATTCGACCCGTGAGTCTCCGTCCCGTCCACCTTTATAACGCTCACGCAATGTTCGTACCATAGCGAGTTTGCCACGACAAGACTAGCGGGGGCGATATCGGACAGCTCAGACGGTCTGTCTGGCGTCAGCGCGAGCCTATCTACGTCAAACTCCTTCAACATCGTCTCCCCACACCCCTTACACTCCCGCAGCCGCTCACGCCTCAGCCCCGTCACGGAAGGGAAAATCATCGTTATACCCTCGTCATCGTACACGGACGCCGCCGCCGCGCGGCCCAGCGAACCGGGTTTCGAAATGGTCACGCCGCTCTTCCCACGGACGTCGTCCGAGTACTCATCCGCGCCGGCCAAGGCGCCAGGCAGCAAGCCAAGGCGCCCTTCGCACGGAGCGAACACCGAAGAAGACCTCTTCGCGCGACAGAAGGTGGTGGTGCCCGTGCGGCCCGCCAAGTCCGCGCTGAGCAGCATGATGGCCGCAGCGAACCACACCAACCCGTTCTCGGACCTGTACTCGGGCATCTCGGGGCGCGGCGTCCCGCCCGCCGCGTCGATGACCGCTACCGTGTTCTTCCCTTTTGCGCGCGAGCCCGCGGGGAAGCCGATGGCGCTCGGCGTGCGGAAGGACGCGACGATCGAAGAGGTGCTCGGGTTTGCGCTCTGGAGCTATTGGGAGGAGGGCTGGCTGCCTAGACTGGATGAGGATCCGAACGTGCCGGATGAAAAGCTGAGTGCGGTCGGGTGGGTGCTTAAGATCGCCGAGGAGGACGGCGAGGTGGACGAAGATTTTCCTCGTGAGTTTTTTTGCATTCAACCCCGTGAGACCAGGTGCTTGACCGCTCGCCATTAGCCCCGACCAGAGAGTCTAAAATATCTAAATTCAATTTCGAGGCCTACGCGGTGCTAGAGGCGGACACCACGCAAAGTTCGTAGCCATTCCATTTCAGGTCATCAGTGGTTCTGACAGCGCGCGTTCAGTGCAACAGAACAAGATTCTGGAAAGTAAGATCCAACGGAGTCCGTCGCGCGTCGCCAAGACCAAAAAATCGGACCCGGCCTCCAGCTCAACCCTAGCACCTACCGCCACGGCGATCGCGCCGAGCACCAGTGCCAGCGCGCTGCTCCCGTCGACGCTCAGCAATTCGATCTTCCCAGGATCATACAACCCGTCTGGTCCCCAGATCTTCCTGCGCATTCGCATACAAGACACCGCGGACGCGGCGGCCCACCTGTACACCACCATCTCCGTGTACGTCTCCCCAGTTTCGTTTGCCCCTCTTTTAAGTAAACGCCCCGCAGCTCGGCAACGATGTACATGCAAGAGGCACTGGAGATGGTCTGTCGCCGGAGGAAGCTACAGGCGAACGAGTACGCGCTGCTGCTGTCCGATATGAGCATCCTCATCCCGCTCGACCGTACCGTCGCGAGCTTGCAGGGAAAATTGGAACTCATGCTCGTCAAGCGCTCAAGGCTCCCGCACTTGAACCTGGATGTACGACCCTTTGGCCGGTCGACCGACCCGAATGGTGCGTTTAGGTTTTTTTTTTCTTCGTCGCGCACATCGTCATGCGCGGCACATACAGCTTCGATCTTCAAGCGCATGTCCGACGCACCCGACTTGGATTTCAACGCTTCGCAGGACTTTACCGCAGCGTACAAGGTCAGCGTCTTCCCCGACCCCGACCCCGCCCACGTTCGTCGTTGATCTGTCTGTTTTTAGAAATACACCGTATACAGAAAAATGCCGATGATCATCGGGAAGCAAGAACGCACGCTTGCGATCGACGGTCCATACATCCACGTAAGTCTAACGCGCGTCCTTTCTCCTTTCCTGTTTACGAATGTTTTTTTTATCTCGCGCACTTTGAAGATTATGCCGACGGCGAACAAAGCCGCCAAGGCGGTTTTTGACAACGGCAAGACGTCGTCCTATCACATCAACAGCCTCTTTTCGTGCCAGTCTGGCAAAACACCCTCGTCTGCTTTCCGCCTCGTCGTCCATCGCGGCTCTGGAGACGGCGCGCACAAGCGGTATGAATTCGAGGCGGAAAACCCCAAGCTCGCCAGTGCGTTGTTCTTTCTCTCTGGTATCTTGACCCGCTCACGACGATGGCTGTAGATGAGATTGTGCAGACGATCAAGGCTCTCAAGTCTGCTTTGGAGCGTACAGACAGTACTAGTAAAGCACGACGGATCAAGCATCTGCCGTGATTCTTCTAGCCCACCTCCTCCGCTCACACGCTTTTCCATCTCACACCCAGTGATTGTATCCATAATAGCCGTAGCTGTATGTGCTCTAGATAACGAATAAGAGAGTGTACTTTTTTTTTGCTTGCGGTTTCATCTATGACATGGTGGTCCATCACAGAAACTCGAGCCCGATGCCGACTTGTACCCCTTTCCGCACGCCGTCCGAAGCGCGCGCGGCGAGCGGCACGCCAACGTTGAGCTCTACGCGCACGGGGTCGAACAGGTAGATCAGACCGACGCCCGCAGAGACGGAGGGCTTAGTGAGCGCGGCCGCGACGCTCGACCGCAGTGCCGACGCCGACGAGTCAGTGCGCCAGGACACCGACTCGAGTTGGCCCGCATTGAGAAATGCGTGCGCTTTGACGGGCCAGAGGGGCTTGTGGGGGATGTGGGAGATGATGCTCGCGCCAGCAGCCCAGAACAGGTCTCCGCCGAGCGAGTCCGCTGAGGGTTGCGCCGAATTTCACATCACGTCAACGAAATAAGAAGAGAGTAACGCACTGCCATCGCGCGGCCCGAGGCCGTTCGCTCTGAACATCCGTAAGTTCGTCGGACCGCCCAACTGGAAACGGTCTGATAGTGTCGGCGCGGACGCACTACCGTCGCCGAGCGGGTGTAAGACTCCCGCGCGTGCGCCTAGCGAGAGGAGCTGTAAGAGGTGGTCAAAAAAAAGTCAGGTGTCTCAAAAAGGTTAGGAAGGGACTGACGACGCCCGGGAGCAGTACGCGCGACGCCTGCAGACCTCCTTCTGCCTTGTAGAATGCAGTGTCGCCGCCGAGACCGGCCAGCTCGTGTCGGAACTGCGCACGTACGCCGCGCGCGCCAAAGACGGGGTGGTCGCGCGAGTCGCGCGTCCAGGCGTGGAAAAGCGACGATTTCGTAGAGGCACCTGCGGCTTCGCGCACGCTGGGGGGAGGGGTAAACCGCGTGTCAGCGAGAGAGGAAGAAAGCCAGACCTGAGAGACGCGGTTGGCTGGAGGTCGCCGATGCGGCGTAGGGTCGCCTCGTAGCCAAACTCGTGTTGTCCTGCGCGGGCACTAAGAGCACCTCGCTGGTAGCAGCGTATTCGCGGGTCAATTTATGGGGCTGACACGGACGCGAACGTACGCGGATGAGGGCGCGTGCGCCACGGAGGGTCTCCGTTGCGCTCATGTAGGAGGTGTTGTCGCGGTCGAGAGCGAAAACGGAGAGCTCGCCGTGGGTATCGAGTGTGCGGGTGAGGGGCGCGGTGAACGCGGCATGGAAGGAGCGACGGGTCTTGGTGCCGAAAGAGATGTTCGCTTCAAATGTTTCCGCGCCACCAAAAACATTTCTTATTCTGCTCGTGGCGCTCTGTATAACGCGTTGAGAGGCGTGGGAATCGGAAGGATAGAGTGGATACAGACCGCGTTGCCCTCACTGTTGCCAACTTCGGTAGAGGTTTTGAGAAAAAAACGAGGTCGTT
>QFDV01000130.1:66099-86912 GCA_003315845.1 Lactarius trivialis
AGAAAAAAAGAGAGGGAACTGGCGGCGGCCGGCTCGAAGCTGAGCCTCGTCTGTTGCGATTTCAGGTATCGCATCGATCTTTGCGCTGGCGAATCAGTACGACACCACGCCCGGGGTGATAAACAACCTCACGTCCAAGTATGTATATCTCCGAGGATCGGCTCGTCTCTAAATACGTGTTCATTTCTCTCTCAGCTGGAGCATCTTCCTCATCGGTGAGAAAAAGACGCTCACACGTCATAGGATTTCGCGACTAAGCGGGGCGTGTGATAGGATGGGGCAGCCTTTTTGCGGTCATGCTCATGCGTCGATATGGGCGCTTGCCCGTGCTCTTCTGGTCGCAGGCGCGTGAGACTTCCACGATCTGGTGACCTGTCCCGGCTTATCCGTATGGCGCAGCTTCTCGCGTTTTGCTTCCTCGTCGGCTGCACTTTCGCACCCAACTTGAAGACCTTCACCGGTCAGTACATACTTTTGCTAGGGACACCTCTGGCGCAATCTCACGGTCTCACTCGCGATGTACAGCGATGCGATGCTTGTCAGGTTTTTTTGGGTACGCAAACCGGTTACAAAAAACGCGCTTACGGTATCCTGACCATACACAGAACGTGCCCACAGGCGACGGTGCGAAACTGCCTAATGTGGCTTGTGTCTTGAAAGTTGAAACATGCGCAGGGACTTTATATTGTCACGGATATGTACCCTTTCCACCGTCAAGCGCGAAAGGCGAGTGTGAAAGTCCTAACTATCAATTGACTGTCCCTGATGGATCACGTCTAGTTGAACATCTGGATGATGGGAGCTATCATTTCACCTTTCCTTTCGCCTCTAGCGTTTGGGTTCCTTGTCGCCAGGGCTAGGTTGATTCACCCACCTCCTAGGGTGAATTTGTGCTGATAAGTGAACGAGTTGTCAGTTGGAGGTGGGCGTACGGAATTGGCTCCATATACGGCGCGTTGGTGCTTTTCCTTATTGTCTTCTTCGGACGCGAGACGTGAGTTTAGTGCACCCTCGTTTCTCAAACGCGCTTTTTACCCTCTCGAGCAGGATGTATGACCGGGGCGTACGAGGTCTCCCACCAGCACCGTCAGGCGGACTACGTTATCGCATCGAGACGCTCGTGGGCATCACCGGGATCAAGATGGCCAAGTACAGGGCGACCTGGCAGGAGGCCGTTTCAGCCCCGTTCAAGCTCGTTTGGCGACCCCATCTGCTGGGCATACTGCTTTTCCAGGTGCATTTCACACCACTAAGATCGTTTGTTGTTCGGTCGGCTGAGGAGGTCGGGTGCACAGGCCCTTTTGTTTGGTTTCGGAATTGGAATAAACGTACGTATTTACCTGGAGCTTTCTATTATCGTAACAGCATATTTTCCCCTTTGTTAGGTCACCAACGTTGTTTTTCTTGGCACGCCGCCTCCAGACGGATACGGATTTTCCCAATATGCCATTGCTGGAGCATACGGAGCACCATTGGTTCACGCTGTCGTTAAGTACGAGGTGTAACATGGCTCATTGATGTTGTACAGATCGCCGTCTTCGTAGGCGAACTCATCGGCCATTTCCTGAACGATGCCATTATGCACGTTACCACCAGACGTAATAATGGCGTTTTCGAGGCTGAAAACCGGCTATGGTACGCACTGGATGGACAGTGCGCCCTTGTCAAGTCTATAATCGTGATTATAGGGCATGCTACGTTGCGGTTCCGTTGTACATCTGCGGTTTCGTCGTTCTCGGCGCGACGTTTCAAAAGCACATCTCTGTTGGCGCGCTTGTGATGGGATGGGGTATTGCTGAAGTCGCAATCATGGTGAACACCGTTGCAGTCTGTACGTTTCTTTTTTTTTTGGTGGGGAGAAAGACGATGTGGGCGCTCACTTAAAAAATAATAATTTATAGACGCGTATGCCAACGACAGCTTCCCAAAACACCAGGGCGAGATCAGCGCGCTGTTGAACCTTGCGCGTGTGCTTGGTGGTTTCAGCGTCGCGTACTTCCAAGTCCCATGGGCGACGAAACACGGCGCATTGCAGACGTTTGGTTGCGAGGCTGCGTAAGCTTTCTGTCTCTCGCCTCTCGGATAATTTGAACCTCATTACTATTCGCTCCCGTGCACAATCCAGCGTCGTTGCAGGATTGTTTCTCCTTACTATACCGACAATCCAACTTACGGGCAGAATGTTGAGGGTGGGTGTCCCGTTTTTCCCGATTTTGGCTTGTTGATTCCCTTTTTTCATCATCAGGAGCGCTTCTCATATTGATACGGCATGTCATTATCATTGTGATTCTTGGGTTCGTGTTCTATGCATCAACATAATCCGGTTCCCCAGCCACGTGTGCGAGTCGACTCAAAAATGATCGTCGTCTTTGCTAGTATGGCGATTCGTGAACTCTGAGAATCAAAAACGGCACCTCAACTCCTTGGTTTGTCTACACGTGGTGACACACATGAGGGCGCGTTATCAAAGGCCCAAGCGTCAATTGCTGGTCCATCTACCAACTCGAGTCTGACTCGTAGATGAAAAAATGAGAGTTGACCGGTAGAGCTTCCGATTTGACGATTAATCGATTAAGGCCTATATTAAGGTTCCGTCGTTGACCGGCTCAAATCACTGCCGCGATTTAGGACGGCCCCAGAGATGCATGGCCTACAGTATCTGGGGGCCTTGCCTTCGACTCTATCTCTTTTCGGACTATGCTTAGCTCGAAGTTGTTCAGGGGTTTCGGTCCCCAGTCAACACCATAACCGTTTATTTGTACATCACGCTTCAAACACCAACTGCACGGGAAAGGACACCACCGTGTCAGTACAGCATGTCTACTTCAGTCAAACGACTACCTCGAGCAGCCTTTCGTTTGACGAGTCTATGGACAATAAGAATTAAAGCGAGTGTGGGAGAAACCGGAATCACCTTTCGAACACGTCCAAGGGAGATGTCGGTTTAGCAGGGGCCCCGTCAGCCGCCGGGGTCATTAGCGGGACCCAACTGCTCAAGGGACTTGTCCCTGGCTCGTAGATTGCTTGGGCTACATATAGTAGCAACCCATCCGGCTGGATCTCTGCCTGAGAAGTGTGAGGCGCGTGACCTGTAAACTGGGGCGATTCGATATCCATCACGTCCGCGTCAGCAGGTCCTGAAGGAATGAATACTTGGGTACTGTATGGTGACCGAGCGCGCGGAATGACAGTGCTGAGTAGATGCGCAAAGGTTGTATTGCTGAAATACGGGACGAGCAGAAATGTCGTGGGGTACGGGAATCGAAATCCATCCGAGTCGGGAATGTCGGGTGTTTGTGTTGAAGCTTGCGGGGGGATCGGGGGTGCGGACGTTGTGGGAGGGCGCGAGGGCGGCAATTCAGACAACCGTGTATCCCGCCACCAGAAACTGTAGGTTCACACTGAATCAAGATGTGCGATCGTGGTTAACATGGAAGGTGCTGACCGGAACGATGACTCGCAATCCCCGATGTCCTGTCCTTTCCACTTGATGACGTCGAGAACGTGGAGGATGCCGTTTTCCCTCCAATTTCGGTCCAGTATACAATCCAACACCGTATCCGATGGCAGAGGAGACGGGAAACGAGCCATGAGAGGTTTGCCAAGGACTCGGGAACGGAGGGTCGTGTTGGGCACTGGCGTAGTCTTTCGGTTGCAACGACGATTATAAACAAAAACAAAAAAAACCCACCGACACCTATCATTCCGCCCCCTTGATGCGAGATCGCGAGACACCTCTTCCCAACAGGGACGGGAGCCAGAGCCACCCAGCCGCTCTCGAGATCGCTGGGTAACCCATCCTGACCACCAGGCCATAAATCCGTTTCCTGCATCTCCAGCAATTCGGCATACATGCACTTGTTGGCCCATGCGCTCGTGTTCTTGCTCGAAACCCTTGTCGTTGCTTTCTTCCGCTTTCCTCTGCGTTTGAATGTCGTCGCCGCATTGGATTCAGCGGGGATTTCCTGATTCAATGCCTGGGTTGCTACACTGGGCTCTTGTGGTGTTAGCAATGGAGCCAGCTGAGCGACACCGTCCCGGACGATACTATCTGGCTGATCGCCCTCGTCATCTGAGTTGCCCAGATTCAAGTCGGCAAAAAGATCAATATGGCGCTCGCTTTCGACACGCTTGGCTCGTCTCTAAATAGACGATGAACGTGAACCGTTGAATAGTACTTCCTGAAGAACAGGCGTGTATCGCACGTGTTTCTGTTCCTCCAAAGCCTACATACAATTGAATGAGTTTAAAGGGTCATATGTAGTTGTATAGCCGTAGACGGACCCTCTTACGCCTAACTTCTTGAGAGAGTGTTGTATCTAGGACATGGCGGGGGGGTTGCTTGAAAGATGCCTTCCTGTCTTCAAACATGTTCTATCGCACCGTTTATCGCGGCAATCGGGCCGGTCTTTCCTAATCCATATCCATGCATGACACTCGCCTCCAGGCTTCACTGTAACTTGAAGTTGCTATTGCTATTTTGCTATTTCCCATCCATCAATGCATCCAAGTGCTACTGGAATTTGTGATTTACTGCGGACGCATCCCGCTATCGGCTTTTTCTGTTAGTTTTTTCGCCATCTACCATTCGCCAAGTGAAACGCTTCCTACCTATTATCGATAATCAGTTGCCGTCCAATGCCTGCCCTCTATGTGTGCAAAACGCACCAACTTGAAGTCGCCATCCGCAAGCTTTGCGGATCCGCCCACTCCGCCTACAAATCCTCGGTGATGCGTTTCCCCCCCAAACGCCGCGGCGAGTAGGCACCACGAGCCGCTCTGAGTCAGCCAGCCCAGGTGGAATCCCCTAAGGAAGCGCTCCCTTTTGCGCCCGTCATAGCCATCGGGATGGGTTTAGTATACCTGCGCAGGTCACAGGTGCAGGTACTGACGGTTACTACGACGCCACAGCCCTCGAGTTCAGTTCCGACCTGACGCTGAAAGCCAAGGCGGTAGAAGCATTGTTTCCCCACTGGTCACACAGAAAGAGTCTCGGCGACCTCTTGCAACCATGGCACCGCCTCTGGCTCTGTGCTAATTTCCCTCGTCGGCCCCTTGATAGTATCATTGCGTCTCCTTCACATGGAATTGGAATAACGGCCACTCCCTCGCTCGAACCTCGGTCTATCCCCGCTCGACGAGTTTTCCCCGGTGTCTCGTACCAGCTCTACCAGCACGCCGGAACGAATCATTCTCCGTGCGGTCAGCTACAAGCTCCACGCTTTGCTCTATGGGCACGGGCACGCGGTCATGCCAACGATGTATTACGGCTCACTGGGTACGACAACAAGCCTTCCACATGCTTAGTCGGATAAACCTGCAGCAGACGACTAGCACGTCCGTTGCCGGCAATGAGCAGACTATGCGAAGAGTTTATGACCATTTTGTCCAACTCGGCCCGCGCAGCGTCGGCATACTCCTCTCAAATGGTAACTCAGGTGTGGGACCGCAAGAAAGACGCCGGCTCCAGCATTATCCCTTTTTAAACTCGCTTTGCCTTTGGTTTGTCCAGGGGTCGCCAGTATCTGCGAAATGACAAGACGCGACTCCAAGGTTGCAAGCCGTTATGGCACGGCGCGCAACCCTAATATTAGTGTGTGGTAAGGAGGCCTGATTGAAACACTTGAGATAATGCACGGGTCACACTAGTACCCGCAATGACAATGACCGGCAATAAATGGGGTGCATGGATACTTGCGAGCATAGGTAGGGGTCAAACCATGGTTTACCCGCGCCATTGCCTATCAAGCTATAGGATAGGACGACGGAACAGGTCGACAAGGGAGAAACGAGCAGGGAACCCGTTGGGAAGGGCGCTGTTCCCCTTCCGTTTTCTTCCCACTCTATTTGCAAAACATAATAGCCCCACACTTTCAAGCCACTCTGGCAGTACAAGGGGCCGTAGTCCAGACATTACACCCCCGGAACGCTGATATGGCTACCTCCGCACGCACTACGGGGGTAAGGACAGGAGCGTCATCTTCCTGATCATTCCTAAGCAGGGGCCTGGGGTGCTGTCTCTCTCGCCGCGTCTTTCGGTGTTGCGACCTAGCCTCAGACACATGGACCCCTCATCGGCACCATCCCCGATTTAGAAGCACTTCATACTTCCGCCCACTTTCTATGCAGTCTTCGAAACCCGAAACTACCGAGCTAGTTTGTTATCTTGCTGATGAACCGATCGGCTTTGCCGCGCTCGGGACTCACCACTGACTCACTTTTCGTACCTTGTTTTCTTACTGGTGCAATCATCCGCGTACTACTCGCGTACTGCCTATTGATGCATAATGATGTCGCAGTTTTAATTCATGGCTCCAGCATATTTATAACCCGTTGCGACTACTGTAAGAGGGCACCGGGCATCCCACACCTGCTCTTGTTCAATCCGAGCTTTCGTCTAAAGCCTTTGCCTGCCACCAAGCTATCACCCATCGACTAGTATTTGCACCCATTGTTCGACAATTTCCTCGACCCTCGAGCTTGCTCCCTTATACTTTAACAACCTCCTTCCTCACGATGCACCGTTCGGTGGTGTCTGTTCTCCTTCTCACCCTCCTTTTCGGTGAGTCAGGTCCTTGAAGTTCGAGTTGGTCTGCTCCCTGACCTCGTTATTAACAGGTATCGTATATGCTGCACCCAAGGCCGCACCTGCTCCGTATGCTCCCGACCCGCTTGATCCGCCTCCGAAGGGCTGGCATCCTCCCGTCGAAGTCACGGTGTGTCACGCTATGATGCTGTTGTGACTCGTGACTTACGTGACTGACTCAGTGACTTGCTGCTGCATCCTGGTGAATGACGTTGAATGAGACTAAGGTTGACGTTTAACGGAGAATGAATGGTGTCGATTTCGCTGGAGTAGAATACCAATGGAAATTGAATATTGTATGGTTGAATCCCCAATGCACATTACCCTCTACTGTATTTCGTGTTGTGATTTTGTGAAAATTGCACAAATGTGTGAACACTATGTCACTAGTACTATACCCCTAAGTCATCCTTCTCCGTGGACTTCAACGTATCTGGACAAGCACGGGCATCAAGTCATCGGGAAGTCATCGGGCCCACCTACTACTAGCACCGTGTACTCCTTGGTACTATCTGTTCTGGGCTGTTGCACAAGTCCACCCCAGTTGTACACTTAAAAGATTTGCAAGCAAGCGACATGGCTGCGATCGCGACCGGTGCACGACTGCGACTCACATGATTGACGTGTTCCGCGTCCGGTCATCTTTAAGTAACCTAACCCACTCATGGCCCATGGGTCAATTCCCATCCGTGAGTGTGTTCCCCCGCCCCCTCGGGTTAGACCAGCTCGTCACCTCCATTCTCACCTCCAGGGCCTCAGCTTGTGCGTCTTGACGAGCATCACAGTAATGCTCGTGGCGCCGGCTGTACACCATCTTGCGTCGGGATGCGGCGTTCCGTCGGATTTTGCGCATCCCGCTTCTGCCGAAGAACACGAATACGACATTCCTGGGAGCCAATGACCACCTCAAAATGTGGTTCCGCAAGCAGAATCGGATCTCACGGGAGCGTGCGCTAGTGTCCGGTGCCATATCCTCATCTAGGCTTATCATTCTCTCCATCATTGCACGTGCCCCTTTGTCATTACGTTGTACACACCATGGACTGTCGCGAGCTCGGATATTTCCCCTTCGGACCTTTCCACTTCCCCGATGACTACATCCAGTACGCCATAAATACAGGTATGCTATGCAAAGCAAGGTTGTGAATAGCAGAGTTGGCAGGGGAAGAAGGTGCAAAACGATGGCTAGGCGACATAGCAGCAGCCGAGCGGTTTATTTTGTACGCTTTGTACGTTCTTCAGCGCTCAAACGTACAGTGGTTCTGTCTATTGCCTCTATCAAGCCCTTCTGCACCCCGATGAGACCAGATCCAAGGACAATAGCAAGAGCTATATGTGGATTCGCAGTCCCATCGATTGTGCGCACTTCGAGATGATGGGAGCTTGGCGCACGGCAACCTCCGTGTTGTCCTTTCCCCAGTAGTAAGCGTTAATATCCACATGAACAGATGTAATCCTGCACGCAATCATATGATGCTGCCGTAGGCAACCTAAATTAGAAGGAAGGTTCACGAGAAGAGACTGCAGTGAGGATCGTTCCAGAGGCGAGCGTTGTGTCCTTATTGATATTCTTATTTGCTGAGGTCGGTTCGCAGGAGGCTGGGCCGTGGTATGGATAGATATGTGGGAATGCGCCGCAGTGCAATCGAACGGTTTGAACTATTTCACCTTACTTGCGTCTGTAAACGGGGAGAGAATGTGGCACGTATCCCGTGCTTTGCAGAGATGTTGCTGATCGTCTCACGAGTGCACACGACAGCGTCGCCGCTTCCAAAGGCGGCAGAGGACCTGTTACTATTCATACTCCCTAGCCGCGATTCTTATCAGCCATACTCCGATCATGACGGGGAAGACTCTCACCTGCCCAAGAGCTGCTCGAAGTGGTACATCGAAAGCTCAGTTCGACGGCATCGGCGATCTCTTCCAGACACTTTGTCGCATCAGAACCGCACAGGATGCTGACCAAGGAGCGTAGTTTACGGCCTCGATGGGATGGGCTGCTTTGATTTCGTCCGGAATCCCACGAGAGATTCTGCGCTTAGAGCGTGGCCCTTACTAAAAACAAATTGTTCGGTGAAATCTTCAACGGTGATCCAACATGAGCAACCCGTCTATGATTCCCCGAGAAGCCCACAAAGGCAGAGGGCACTTCCAAGGCATCCTTTTCTGGTTGAACGACCTCCTCGAACCAGCCCATCAAGTTTGCATTCCCGAGGGCATAGCCGCATAGGTGGATAGAGTTCGAGTCAGGAGTAAACAAACAGACATTCGTTGATGGATGAGTATCCAGGCCGCCTGCCTTAGAAGTCCAGATCCCTACCTTTGGACGCGAAGCTCCGAGAAGTACAGAAAAAGCTGGAAGGGGTACCATACGGTTGCGGCCAATATTCGTCAAGTCGACCCATTGGGATATAACGAACACCAAGCTCATCTAGCCTGCGAAGAACACGGTGAAGTATTTTAGGCCGAATGCGACCTCCGGTGATGACGTGCGGGTCAAAAAAAACTCTTGCACCTGTGGCATAACTTTGATGGGCCCCTAAATGTCCCCCGGGAAAGCGCGACTGATCCGTTTGGGAGAAGAGACTGAGGCAACGCCGCTAGAACCACGAACTATATAAGCGAGCCAGAATATGATTCCTGAGAGATAGTAGAATTGCGATCAAGTAACTGAGCTCGACTCAGCAGAATCTCACGGCTGCCAGCCCGACTCTTACAACCTCCAACAATTGACCCTAGACTAAGTTTGGTCATACTGTACTTAATCGTTCTCATCATGCGCACCAAGTAGGTGAGAAGTGATGATTGATGGTACATGCATCATGATGTGCGATGCATGATGCCTTGTCGCAGGCCGACCAACCTCGCTTGTCGACATATCATGTCCTACTCAAGCGCCCTTCACCGTGCAACCCGTATGATCTACGACACGGCCATTCGGCACGGCATTGACCAGCACCTTCGTCATGACGAGATCTTGTACTGAATAACACAGGACTGAAGATTCACTAGTACTCACCAATAACTCTCTGAGCTTCTGTCGCTATCTCAGTTCTCTCAGCCTTGAGGCCCTCGGCAGAGTGGGTATCCAATACACTCAGCTCGGGGGGACCGTCTGCCCCAGTCTGGAGTCTGGAGGACGACGAGCGTATTTAGTCTTTGCTGAGTTCAAGCGTTTTGGAATCTCCGAGTCCCTGTGATGGACAGACGCACCAGGCCCCACCAACTGCGAACCAGGCCTGTTACGCCTTACGCCTCACGGCTCAGGTAGCTGCACATCGACGTGCGGGACCAGTTTCCGGGAAAATGCTGTTTGCGCCTTAGCTATCTTCGCCCCGGAGCACCAAGACGGGTTTTAATACAGTAGGCTCCAGAGACTCGAGGTTATGAGACCACACCGCATCTGAGACACACCCACTATCCCCTCATACCGGAGCGTGTGCGTTCATTGTATTTTTCTTCTTTATCCGGTCCTACTGTTAGACCGGCTGCACGCGCGCTAGATACTGCACTGGAGGGCTGATGGTTGCTATCTACAGTACTGTAGCGGGTAGTATGGTCTTCTAGATACCATAAAAGTGCCTTCCAAAAAATTAAAAATAATAATTGTACTGTAAGCACCGGTTTTGTGGGACCCGAATCCAGGGTCTTGCCCTCCATGCCTCCGCTGCCCAAATAGACTTGAGAGTAATTGTTCGTTCTACCGACCGCTAAGCATGTTACAAGGAGGATTTTTCGATGCTTCGAACCTTCCAAGGAGAGCGAAGTTTGAAGGTGAAGAAAGTTTGGAAAGTTCCTCTTGGCGAACGTTTGCCATATTAATGGTTCGTCGTTGTAATTTCCAACTTCCAGCAGCGGCGTGCATTCTGATACATCTACTCTACATCCCGCTTTCCTCCTCAGATATCTCCTTCGAACGCATAATTCCCAACCCAAAATGACCCTCGAAAACTTTTTACATATCGTGTCTCGGCCCTTATCTCCTGGACCTTGTTCGACAGAATGCCACGATTCTATCAGGATTCGAGCCTTCCCAATTTGTCAGAGAAAACTGGCGCGAGCAAGGGCGCGAGTGATCTCCCCAAAAATTCCCACCGTTCGGTAATTGGAAATTCTCATAAACAAACGGACGCAAGAACGGACGCACCTTTCGCCCCAGACTTTCGCGTCCCAAACTTGCTTGAACCCGATCGATGGCCCGATACTACTTTGTTTTATTGTTCCGCGGAAGACATTCCATTGCCCGCTGTAACGTCGCTTGCAACTGAATGGCCCTTTTTCACGCTACATCCGCAAGCCGTCGGCAAGCGGGTCTCTGTTCGGAAATACCGGTTACCGCGTGTGACAAGATATCGTTATGCAATGGTGCCACTGGCAACTGGTACCAATGCGTGCTTGAAAGCCTCCGTCCCAGTAATACTTGTAACCAATTCGGGCTAATAGGTTCTACCATATTGGTCTACTGTATGACGAGCCGTGTCTCTTTTGCCCTTTTATTCTACGGCTCGACTAATAAGTATTAGTTTGCAGCAGAAGTACTTGTACCCATCAGTTCTCGTGCGAAGCAAAATGTTTCCGTCAGAAGACAAAAAACTCAGATTAGAAGTGCATGACAAGATGGGTGTGTATTTTCAAGAATGTGGTCGCGTAGCTGGCATTTCCAAAAGACGGGATATCTCGATTACCCTGCAAGCGCCCTCCCCATCTGGACGGTTCACGGTGTGTGACGGCTCAATCTGAATGTACGGCTATAGACCTTCCTTGTATCTTAGATCAAATATACTGGTTTCCCATAGGGGTCTATGTTATTACTTCTCCTGCTGGTCCGGACCACTCGCGTGCCTTGTCAGCGTAGGTCTTTGATGAGATCTTAGAGCCTTATATGCGTGGCATCTGTCCTTGCCGCCTCACCGTGCCACACATTTTCTTCCCCTAGCACCTTACTGGCAATCTCTTGTGCAGCGATGGGTTCTTTTAGCGAGAAAAGTGACGAGAAGGTCGCTCATGTGTCATTTGACACCGACCAAGTAGATACCGGCGCACAGCTGGTAGCAGGCGTCTCCTTGCCACTGGACCCGGAGGAATCGTTGAGAATCAGGTATGGGCTAATTTTCAGGTGGTTGACCTCGTTGTTGATTTTATGAAGGCGGAAAATAGACAGACACATCATGCCTCTCATGTGTAGTAAGTGCCACTACTTAGGACGGAAGTTGGTTTTGACACCGAACGTGGTCTTTCCTAGTATTGTATTGGTATGCTCATCGTCGAGTCTCTTCGCCATGGGGAAATTTTTTGACGGTGTTCTAGGATCCAGTTCATGGATAAGACAACTCTGGGCAGTTCCGCAATTCTCGGCATACGGTACGAATTAGGGTTATATTTCCGGTAGTCCGTGTCTAAACACCCATATATAGGAAAGCCACTCATCTTACCACTAACCAGTGAGTCCTCACCTTCTTGTGTAACGTGGCCAGCCAATTGAGACTCCTCACAGATACAACTGGTTGCGTCCTATCCTTTGAACTTCCTTCGAGCGGCCGCTTACAACCATCAACCAGGTTGGGAACGATCTTCTATATTAGTTATCTTGTTTTCGAGTTGCCGCAAAACCTGGCATTACAGAGGTTCCCCGTCGGTAAATGGATGAGGTAAGTTGCACGCCACTCTATATAGGGCCGCGGTCATCTGAAGCGATACGCTGCAGTCTGAACATTTTCGTCTGGGCCATTGCCTTGTGCAGTCATGCCGCTTGCAAGAACTTTGCCGGTCTCTTCGTTGTTCGATTCGTCCTTGGCATGTGTGAAGGGTCAATTACAGCGGGTTTCTTGATTGTCAGCTCGATGTTTTACACACGGAGTGAACAAGCTGCTCGTGTTGGCTATTGGTGTGAGTAGTAATATTAGACCACAACCCGTATTTTATCTCACCTCTCTGTAGTCCTCATGAATGGAACTGGTTCGCGGACACGTCCATTCGTTGTCGACAATTGCTCACACAACTTGTAGCTCTAATTATCTCTGGTTTCATCAGCTTTGGCTCTTTGCATATACATACTGCAGGGTTCGAGCCGTGGCAATGGTAAACCATATCTCATGTCCTGTTTACAATCCATACTCACGCTCTTTGAGGCTCATGATCATCACAGGAATAATTACACTCATTACGGCAGTTCTCTTCTTGTAAGAGCGTTTAACGCTTGATTGTCCCGTCTCCACCTGACGGTCGGGCAGCTTCCTGTTTCCGGACTCTCCGACGAGTGCTTGGTTTTTGACCATCGATGAGAGAGCCAAAGCGGTTCAACGTATTAAAGTGTGTGCACTCTATCATCTCTTGAATATTCCAGCTGATTGTGTTTTCAAGGAAAATCAAACAGGTGTTGAGAACAAGCACTTCAAAAAGGAGCAGTGTGTACCGTTCACACACCATACATAACTTATCGTTCTCAATAGCTCGCTGGACAGGATGATCGAGGCATTGACAGACAAGAAGACGTGGCTCTTCGCGTTATTTGCAGCTCTGGACAATGTTCCGAATTCGCTCACCAACCAACTCCAGATCATTATATCGTCTTTCGGCTTTACTCCATTACAGACTACACTCCTTGGCTGCGTCTCAGGAGTGGTAGAAATCGTAACGATTTATACCGGCGTCACAATCGCTTCGCGTATTCCAAACAGCAGAGCTTGGGTCGCAATCATTTACTTTGTTCCGAACATTCTTGGCGTGTTCCTGGTCAACTTCCTGCCCTGGCACAATAAAGTCGGATTGTTATTTTCTGTGTGGCTATCTGGTACGCACGACTTGCTGCTAATGAGTACTTCGAAATAACTCTCGGGACCAGGTATTGGGATCACCGGCTTTGTCTTATCCCTAGTTTGGGTATCACAAACGACGGCTGGGCATACAAAGAAAGTGACGACGAACGCCGTCATGCTATCTGCGTACTGCATTGGTAATGCCGCCGGACCGTTCATGTGGCAAGCCAAATACGAACCTCGGTGGGTAGCTTAACGACGTGAGTATCTCACGGCAGCCTGAATGGTATCTAGGAATCATGTTCCGTGGATTATCATCGGCATTTGCTATGCAGCAAACATGCTTTTGCTGTATGCCATCCGAGTCTTATTGTCACGCGAGAACAAGCGTCGCGACGCGGAGCCTCTGGATGACACTTACGACAACGTTTTCATCACGAAGATCGATGAGGATGGGAAGCGAGTGGAAGTGAAAGTCCCCAAAGTTTGTGGTCCATCTGCTCTGTTGTCATCGTCGCGTGCTGATCCAAATCCCCGAACAGGAATTTTTAGATTTGACGGATAAACAGAATAGAGACTTCCGATATGTTTTGTAGTTTTCTATTACGAGCTAGCGCGCCAAAGTTATGTGCAACGGATACGGTCAACTACGGTCACAGTACCAGCAGGAGCTGAATCTTGGACGGTGGTGATCAACTTAAGATGGGGAGCAACAACTTCGTCAGAGTCAGATAGATGTGACCTACCAGGGGATAGCTAAAGACTAATTGTTTAAATGAGAGGGGTCGCGTGGTGACTAGTGACTGGAGGATCCTTGATTCTCTATATCAAGGCTCTGTGAAGCTGACACCCCATAGAGGGAACAATCACCGGTCTAGAATGCAGCGTCACGCGTGACCGCCGAGACCAAGCATAACAAACGGCCGAGAATTCCCGCATTCTGGCCGCGGATAACGCTTCCTTCACTCAGTAGTCCGCAACCGCTGTCCCCCCCTTCCGCGCCATCATCATCCCATCCTCATTGCACTGTATCCTTATTTGCACCGTCGTGCATCCAATCCCTCTGCCCCATTGGTTATCTCCTGCAACTCGCCAGTTTCATTTGCCAGTCCACTTTTTTTTTTTTGAAAAGTTTGTAGACGCCAGTCATCGTCATCTCATATGCGGTGATGGACACGTGTAAACTACGCGCGTCCCGCTCTGGCCCTCAGCCTGCCCTTGGACTGTAGATCTCTTGGCTAACATATAAAGCTCAGTCCAATTGTCACGCATCCCTCTGGGCATGGGACCACTCTTGGTCTGGTACTGTACGGCGCTCCGAGTCACGGGCCGGGTCGTCATTTCCTTGATAGGGAGATACTATTCTGGTAATTCGGGCTTGAATTTCGGTCTCACTGAGCAGCTCAAGGAGCAACCAATTACTTTTCCGTTTATGCTGCGTGGCAGTGTATCGAATCTCCAGGTATCTTTTTCTGCCTGTTCCTTAACCTGTTTGACTTCCGATTTGACTGAACAACGCGCAGATCCAAGTCACCTGCGCAACTCCATCCGGCGAACTTTCTTGAAACGTCCAGACACGAGCTCACGATATGACTGAAATCACCAGCCCTCACCCCGTGGATGGTCAAGGTGATCTGAGGAACTTCTCGTGGGTCGAGTATGGCGTCCGAGTCTCAGGGTGGCTAGTACCGCGCGCCATTTCATCGAGCTCAAAGTGTGTATTTTGTGCGTTGTCGGGAGAAAGCAGCAGGTTGGAAGTTTACATCCTTTTGGTTCGGGACCGCACCGCATCAACTATGATCTGCCGGTTGCTGGTTCCCTGGAGACACCGTGTCGCTTCTGTAAACGAACTTGTTCCAAGCTCTAGTTCCAGAGGAGGGGCCTCAGGCTTGGGGACACATCTAGTATATTCCTCTTCTACACTAATTTGCACGCCACGCCCACGCCCACGTGCGCTGTACTACACGTATTATCCTTGACGCAGAAGCAATCAAACTTTAACGAAACTGTCCTCCTTTCGAGGCCGCTGAGAAAGGTGCAGTTCAAGTCCAACTTGAAATCAAACCATTCTCGGAACACACATTTCCATACGAGGGTTTACCTTTTGTATCGTAACACTCTTGACATAATATAACGCTCGCATAAACCGCATCATTGAACGACTTGAAACTTCTCAGCGGTCTTCTTAATACTGTACTAGTGAGTGGGTTACCAGAGGTATGGGTCATCAGGGAGTCGATTGTATCCGAGTCATCAACCTGCATCAACCGGTGGTCCCATGCCGAGCTCCTCCTGGCATCATTCCTAGCAGGATCGCGGCCGAGAGCCCACCGCCGCTCTCATACTCTGATCTCGAGCGTGTTTCCATTTCTCGCAGTATCACACCGCACATGGCTCGTCCCTCTCGCATGTCTCCACACTGGGACAAATGTCCACGCATCCAGGTCAGGCAACGACCTATACTTTGGCTTGAGGGAAGCAGCACTCTTGTGGCATACCGATTAGTGATGTGAATACCCACTGAGCGGATCGAACCAACACCCTCTAATACGTCCTTGTTCAGGTGACTAAGTTTCAGAAAAAAACGGTGAGTATTCTATGATCACTGCACGGATTTGCAAGAACTTATCATTTGATTTGACTGGCTTCGGTGTAGGCGATCTGTGGTAAGACTCAAAGCGAAAGAGGAACCTGGTCGGGATGCCGGGAAGTGGATCCGAGTATGTGCTGCTGTCACTTTTTGATCTTCCGAGCAGAGAAGACTCATCTTGCCCGCTCGGCAGCAGTCCAACGGCCCCAAAAGCCCGAAGGCCGTCATGCGGATTTAACTTGCCTTCTTCCGAGTCTGAATGTGATCGCACCGGTGCTTTCGGGGCCCGCACGACGGCAGACGCACGATGAAGGCGGTACCGATGATGTCGTGGACAGACTCTTGACTCCCCCGTTCTGGGCCTTTCTGACACTCAGCCCAACATCAGACATAGATGTGTGTGCCGATTTACGTCGTGCGTTCTGTGCTACCCGCCGTAGTTTATTGTGTCCCGCCGACTCTTTGTAATAAAACAAGAACCGCCACCTCCCACATGTCCACCAGAGACGATGATTACATGCTTCAAGGCTCTAAACTTGCGACCCGAAACGTCTTCCCCATATCACCTCTCATTTGGACCAAAACAAAAACGTGGCACTCTTATGCGCAGGACTAACATCCCAGTCAGCAAGAGGCAGAGAATATGCGCTGGGACATACTTTGTCACTTGGTATGCAGTAAAGTAGTCCATCGTGATGGCAGGGCTTGGAGTGTGGGGGGCACTGCTCGCCGGAGTCCCGATGGGTGAACGCCGCTGCATACGCTGTAGCAGGAAGGGCAACAAGGAGAGCAAGAGTCGAGAAACGCATCGTTGAGTGGGAATTAGAACGTGAGGGAATCTCTGTCATGCCACTGGCACCTCTGCAACACTCTTGTCTTATAGAATTTCTACGGTCACGCTGTGATGGGCGGACTCCCTGAATGAAATGTTGGAAAGATTTTCCGTAGGATAATATCTCGATTTGTTGTCATCATTACAGCATACAGGAGCGACCTCGAGCGACCTGGTGGCGGTGGCGTAGGGGCCCGGGAATCAGTACTAACAAGAGTACTAATCAGTCTTTTCGTCATAAAACCATGCTAAATTCCTAATAAAACATAAAATCTTGATATGTAGTGCAAAGATTTAATGTCTTATGCTTGACTATTGTCCACCATGAAAGACTCCACAATGAAAATATTTATGTCTTTGTCGGGTTTTTCCACAATCTGTCTCCGAAAAGACCGCGGTGCAATTAGGCCTCGAATAGGATTACAGTGCCTTGCATAATAAACCGGAATGCTCACCAAAAAAAGACGTGTTTGGTCGGCTTTGTCATGACCCAAAATAGGGCCAGCAGGACCGTGACATGTCACAGCGCTAGTTCCCTGCGGACGCAGATGGCACCTCGTATATCTCAACAGATGAGGGAGCGGATAGTTGTATGGCGGTATGAACAACAGAAGAAGGCCCCCGAGATTGCACTCCTTGCTGGTTGTTCCGAAACCACTGTCTATGAGATCCTTTGCCTGTATCGTGATTTTGGTGTGGTTACCCATCCTCCTCACCACCCATGTGGTCGACCTCGTATTCTCAATCAGGGGGATATGAACTATATCCATTCTATCCTTGAAGCCAATCCAACTCTGTATATAGACGAAATCCAACATCAACTCTTTGTAACACGAGATGTTGAAGTCTCCATCGCTACCATATGTCGTGCCCTCCGACAGCTTGCAATCGTGCACAAACATGTTGCAAAGGAGCCGCTAGAAAGAGATGAACTCATCCGTGCAACCTGGCAAGCCGAGTATGGAGATATCCCGATGGAGTCATTTGTATGGCTTGATGAATCCAGTGTCGACAATCGCACAAATCAACGGAGCGAGGGTTGGGCAATTCTTGGACATGCCTGTGTCCGGAGGGATACCTTCATCCGTGGGCAAAGGTTCTCTGTACTGCCAGCCCTCACAGTTGATGGGATTATTGCTCTTGACATCTTTGAGGGTTCAGTCACAAAAGCTCGTTTTGTTGATTTCGTGCGAGAGCAGATCGTGAGCAACGGAATCTTATTATTCTCCCTCCGGTGTTGATTGGTTGTAGGTCTCGCAACTCACCCCATGGCCTGGACCACGAAGTGTCGTTGTGTTAGACAACTGTGCAATCCACCACGAAGAAGCTGTGAGACAACTTATCGAGGAAGAATGTGGTTTGTCCTCGATCTTGTCATCCTCCGCTTGTACTGGCTGATCCATTTGTAAGGTGCACGGCTCATCTATCTACCTCCATATTCCCCCGATTTCAACCCTATTGAGCAAGCATTTCATTCGATCAAGGCCTGGCTCCGCCGCCATGAAGCTGAGGCAATCAATGCAGATGCACGGCCATGGCTCATTCACCAGGCTGCATCATCCATTTCGGTTGAAGATGCCACAGGATGGATCAAAAACTGTGGGTATTCATAGAATAGGGGCAGTAAAATAGTATTATACGTGAACTACTATAACGTAGCGGTTATTAAAAGGAGACAAAAAGTAGCAGTTTACTACAACATGCGAAACTACAAGTCTACAGCTCATATTGCCTCTTGTCTGCAAGGCGGGTGTTCCAATCCTTGCAGAAGACCTGGAACTTACGGACGCGTCCCTCCACGACACCCATCACTTCGCACAGCCTTGCAACAGGAACATCAGTAATGATGTCGGGTGTGAGTTCAAGGTCCAACAACGCTGATTCAGAAGCAAGGAGGTCAATGTGCTTGCTCTTGAGAAAGTCCCCAAGGCATGCATGAAGCTCCATGCCATTATCGGGGGCAGGTGATTGAGGCATGATGACTTTGCGTGTGCGAGAAGGAGTGGTCGGCAAGAGAGGTAGTGTGAGGCCCTGAGCAGGAGATGGAGAGTGGGTATTGGAAGTGAGGTTACTGAGGTGAGTAGTTAACAGTGGGAGTATTGCGGCCATCAACAGTGCTGTAGTATCAGTAGATGGAGATGGCTGAACTGACACAGCTGAACGCGGACCAGTGCGGCCACGTGGCTTGGCATCAGATAGCCGCCCATCACGTGCACCATCAAAATTGTTTGTGTTCGGCGGTTCATGCTTGGTAGAGTCCCCAGCAGCCTATAATATTGTCAATATAGACACTTATGAATCGTAATTGAGGATTTACCATGCTTGCAGCCCATTTTTTAAACTTGTAGTTGTTGAGTCCAAGATGCTCGCCACTAGGCCCAATGTAGCAATGGCCATCCTGACCGTGCTCACCCTGGTGCTTCTGGCAAGCCCACTTGCTCTTCAGGAGGAGGATATATGGTGCATGAAGCTGCGCCTCCTCGGAGAATGTGTCAAAACGGGGTACCTAAACCATTATGTTATCAGTATCATGGTGCGGAAATCAAAACAAACAAGCACCTTTGTCCCATACACAAGCTCCTCCTCATCATTCGGGTCAATTAGTTGATGTGCCTGTTGTTCAATGTGTAAGGATGACAATTGAGACTTGAGATAAAAGGTTCACTGACCCTTTTTCGGATGCGAAAGCCCTCCATCGAATCCATGTCGATCTCCACCGTGACCCCACAGGTAGCCTTGTTCTTCTTCATAACTGCTGAACGGGCAACATCCCACTCACGATCAGTCTCGATCGTTGTTGCGCCACTCTTACCACCACTATAAAACAAGCGTGAGTGATTTTCAACCACTGGCAGCCTCGCCATATAGAACACGAGCGCACGGAGATCCCGTCCAAGCAAGCTTGAATCCTGGTCCCATGTTGACACCAGGGCTGTATTGGTCCGTTAGGTCATGGATTCGAAAAATGTGTTGAACAAATTCCACGCGGCCGATGTTGTCCAACAATACATGATCGGACTTGATGGACTTGTTCTTCTTCATTGTAAGTTTCGGTACTCGGCCAGTGCCATGTGATCTTTCCGTGAAGACCATCGTGACAGATATGAGGTGCCCAGTTGTGGTAGGGGCTGCTACATAGATCGGAGTCAACTATATCCGGGCCACCAGTTACAAAGACAAACTTACCTGAAGCTGTGTGAAGCGTAGTAGCAACAGTTGGCCCCCGGCCAGGTGCAGTTTCAAGGGTGACAGTGGCAGGCGTAGACTTGTGGACTATGACATGTTCACGAGAGCCAACAGTGCTGGCACCAGAGAAAGACTGCTTCGGGTCCCAATAAAGCAGGGTTTTCTGGATCTCTTCACGAGAAGTATATAAATGAGGGGGGTTCACACCACCATCTGAACAAAGAAAGGGGTCTTTGCACCGGCACTTGTCCAGCAGAAAATGAAACAGTGCACTCACCTATCCAGCTCGGTGTCTTCAACCAGCCTTCAGATGGTCGACTAGGGAGAGGCGGGGAGTTCTCCTTGTCACCTACAGCACGAGGGGCATGTGTTTGATCCATGAATAGAAAGGAGTGTGATGACTCCGACTGATGAGGGAGTGGAAAGTGAATGTAGAAAAGCCACGTTATTGCAGCTCACCTTTATAGTTGAAAGCATGGTCCGTGCCAGGTAGCAGAGCCGAGCCTGACAATGAGGGGTGGGAGCGATGGAGCAGAACAGTCTAGCTTGTTGTCGAACGCGGCCCCCGAGCTTCCCAGTGCAATCTTGAGCACGACCACCAAAGACACTGGCACAGGTTTGATCAGAGAGAATGGGCATTACAGAGCCTTGTAGCACACACTTTGGTTCTGGAATAAAGCTAGAGCATTCGGAAGAGAGAGAAGTCTAGAATAGTCATACAACGATACACCATTATCGAGTGCGCGTACAGCACAGGGCGAGCAAGTTGAACAATGTGACAGCGTGACATTGTGGTGGCGTCATGACAAAGCCGACCAAACACGTCTTTTTTTGGTGAGCATTCCGGTTTATTATGCAAGGCAC
>QFDV01000130.1:86921-97775 GCA_003315845.1 Lactarius trivialis
GTATTATGCAAGGCACTGTAGGAGTAGCACGGCACGTGGCATGCGGCACGTGTTCACTCTCCCACCTTCGACCAGTTCAAAGAATCGGAGCGCTTTTCTTTCACCCGCCCGCCACACCCAGAAAATTGCTATAGGATCGATGATGAGGTCCACAGTACCGACGCTCAATGGCTCGCTCCGGGAGGGCCCACCCGTCCGTCGCGACCTCGCCTCGGACATGAAACTTCCATTCCGATCAAGAAGCAACTCTCTATGCCATCTTTCCCCTTTCGAATTATTCAAACTTGCTATCCCTTAACAATGTTGACTCCCCGCGCCTCGTGCCGGCCCCCCCACTTCTCGGCGCCGCGTGGGCCCCCCTCGGACAGCAGAGTAGTAACACGCAAGGAGTAACCACTGTACTACGTACTTTATCTCATCAAGGTCAAGCATCCACTGGCAGATCCGTATCTCGGTTACAGCACAGTATATTACTTTCTGTCTCAGGCAACTGTCTCTATACACCAAGATAAACGCGGGCTGAGTCGACAAGGGTGATTGACAGGATTCTCAAAGATTGTCCTGCATTTGACTAGTACAGTGCCAACTTACAGTACCAAGCGGAAGCGCGATGCTGGCGTCAGCGGCACGGGTGAGATTGACCACGCTCAACTTCTGGAGTTCTGCCACAACAGCAGGGAAAGAAATCAGTCAGTGCAAAATCAGAAGCTTCTTGAAATTGAAATCACAGACACGACGGTATGCCGGAACCGTATGCTAAGGTTTTTCGTGTATATATATATCTGTTGACTCAGACTAACAATTTGGGTAGCACTGCACAAGTTGTCCTCAAAATCTTCAACGATGACACAGAAAGTGCCCTCCGTTTGAATACCCGGGCGAGATTCTGACGGCAGCTAATGATGCGATTCAGCTGCATGGTGTTGTCGACGTCGCTATTGGAAGGTGATCTGGATTTTTGAATTAATATTTACTCACCAAAGATAGGGGAATCGATGATCGAAACATCTGCGCTGACCTCTAGTCATGGAGGCGAAGCCAAACACGAGTCCCCAGTCCCCAGAAGAACAGTCACCTCCATTTATTCATCGAATTGCCCGAGGAAACCGAATCGTAATGGTTTCAGAGGACACCTCTATAACCCCACCTTGAAATGGGATTCTTCAAGTTCTATGTCTCGTTAGCAGGGCTAGTACGTACATACATTCCGAAGAAGGATCCGGAACTCTGCATCCCATCTCTTCCGAGTCCCCACTTCCGAGTCCCCACTTCCCCACTTTGAAAAACAACAATTTAAATGAACAAAGTAGATCTCGGTTCCGTCAGCAGCTTGCTATTTCTGGTTAGCTCCCCCACAGTCCCCTTCGAGTTTGCACCGACCCGGAGCCCCTTTGCGCACCCTGGCATGCAACTCGGCAACGCGCAATATGCCTTCGTTTTTCTCCTCTCCCCTGCGCGTACACAAGGAACCTCCTTCTGATGTGTGGACATCTGGGATCGATGAGATAAGCGACGTAGATCTAGAATAGGCACGACAGGGTCGCGCGCTAGTACCGAGTTAGCTACTCTGTCTAAGTACCGGATATAGAAACTATAACATACCTCAGTCGTGAAAGAAAAGACTGAGGTGCATACACTTTGTCTACGGCTATAAGAGTTTTTAGGAACTGTACAGTTCTTGGAGCCCTTTTCAGATCCAGCCCTTTGGGCCCAAAACAAGCCTCAGAAGTCTCTAAACGGTCAAGCTACTGAAACGCGCCAAACGCTCTCTCTTTGCGTCCCGGCCCGCACTCCCGAGCGGATGACGCATCCAACACCTCCCCTCTCTTTGTGCTCCACGCCGCCCTTTACCGTAAAGTGGGCTTTTGAAGGCCGTATGTCCCCTTTTCCCCCCTCCACCCTATGGACAGGGACGAAGCAGTTATCGGTTAACTCTACAAGTCGATGCATGTCGTCTTGCATGTCGTTGTGTTAGCACCTTCTCCTTGGCACTGGCCCAGCCCCCTGTCTTTCCGAATTCCCCCTTTTGTGAGTAGCCCTTCCTTTTTTTTCACCACACGTTTTCGGGGCATGCACGACGGCAGATGCGCGATGAGGGCAGTACTGACGATGAACGGGCAGAGACTCCCAGAGAGATCACCATCGGTCGACACACAGAGTTCTTCATCCCCAGTTCTGGGCTCACAACAGACAGACATGTATGTACCGATTCACGTACTCCGCCCACATCCCCGTGATACACAACCGTACTGGTGCATTTCTCGCGACACGACGTGGAAACACTATCGATATATCGAGAGACAGGGGATGTGTTGGCTTATAATATTTGAATCCTGGTGGTGATAGCATTGGAACTGACAAGGAAAAGAGAGTGCTATCGATTTGTCGTCGTCATCGACCCATTCCCCCGGTACACCATCGCCCTCTGCATCGCTCTCGGCAGAAAAATCCGCGCGAGTCCCCACGCTAGTGTCTTCGTCTTCATCATCCGAGTCATCAAAAAATTAATTCAGAAGACTGTGCGCACAAAGCCAAGCTTCTTTCTCCTCATCTTCGAGTCCATTTGCACATGCTTGATTTTCCGCCGGATGCTTACCAAATTACGCATCCGCTGGACGCTGATGCCATGCGTCGTGAGACTGGTGAGTTTTGGCAGGCAGTACCCCTCAAGATACCCAAAATTGGGCATCGAGAATAGGTATTCGAAAATGTTTGTTGTAAATGGTAGCCATTGAGGTTGAGCGAGATAAGTTTCGGGAGCGTAGCATAGAGCGTGCCCCGCGCCGTGTCGGAACATTGCATGCCGGAGAGCTTGAGCTCGACGAGGTTCTGGAACACCGAGCCGAGTGGCGGCGTTCATAGGGGGGCGGGCTGGCTGGCTAACTGCTCGATGAAAGCGGAATAGTCCTCGGGTAAAAGTCGAGAGAGAGGACCAAGAGGTTTGGGAACACGAGGCATTTCAGGAGCGCCCTGGGGTCGACGAATACGAGGCCGAGAGCTGCCTCACAGACGGGAGCTCGATCACGTCTGCAGGCCGGTGGGGTTGCCGGCAGGACCAGACATAGAGCGCGTGAGGGTGTGCAGATCAGGCGATCCCTGCAAAATACGCCGGGCAAAGACCTCGAATAGCGGGCCTACGTCCTTCGCGTGATATGCGAGTTCGAGCATCCTCCAGGCCTTGCAGAAAACCGCACTGGCATATCTTTCAGTCGATATGCATGCCCCACCATGTCACCAACCCTAGTTCGGGTGCACGCCCGCAGGACGGGGCAAAGAATAGTCACCTGAGGAGCACCGGGCTGAAATGATCGTAGGCTTCATTGTCGTCATAGTGGTATAGCCTCAGTACTCGAAGCTCAGGCGCCTCGAGGATCGATATCAACGTGGACAGTATGCCGTACATGAGTCGAAAATCGTCTACCATGAGCTCGAAGACGCGCCACCGCGCAGAATGGGAGAAGGTGAGGTCTCGCACGACGGGCAGGTCTGCGGGAGAATGTGGCTACTCAACTCAACTTCTCCTTGCCCCAGAGAGGAGAAAGTGGTGGACCACCGTCAATGACATCGCGACACGGTCCTGCGGGGTGACCCGGTGACGAGCTCATTCTCTGAAGACGTTACCGTGACCCCTGATAACGGTCAATGTCTTTGTCAATAACTCGAGGCGTCTGGGTCCGAAATCCGAAATTTCCGGAGGGGGAAGGCACGGCAAGGGATTTCACCATCTCACTGTGGGATTCAGAGTCAGGTTCAGTCAGGTGTGTATGGCAAGGGCAAACGAGACAGGACATCATACGTACCGGGGCAGAGTCAAGGATGAAGAGAACATCGCATTATGTGGGAGAGTCAGGGCGGATAATGTTTCCTGACGTTTCTACGGGGATACAGAAGCCCTTCAATGCAGCTGAAACTTAAGAGTCGGTGAGTGTACGCACTCATGTTGGGCCTTCAAGCTTCAAGCTTTACCCGATGTCCAACCGAATGCAAGACCGAACTTGAATGTGTCACAGTGCAGAGTGGTGATATGGTAGATTTGGATAGCATTCATACTGTTAGCGCAACACTTTTGTTCGTCGTTGAATAGTTGACTTCCAGCAGCTGGTGAAACTGCACTCCGATACGTCAATCGTCCATCTACTCTAGATCTGTATCCCACTTTCCTCCCCAGGTGCTGAGGTGTCCCATGATGCATGATGTCCCATGTCCTGAGCCCCTTCGAACGCCGTCCCAACTCAAAACAGCCATTTCGGCACCTCGAATTCTTTTCATATCGTGTCTGGGCCCTTATCTCCTTGTTCAAAATGCCACGGTCGATTCTATAAGGATTCGAGCCTTCCCCAACTTGTCACTGGCAGAGAAAACTGCGCGTCAACATTTATCAGCATCACGAGTGATCCCACGAGCGATCCCACTTCTCTCACCAAGCTTACGCGTTCTAAACTCTTTTGCGTGAACCTGATTGGTGGACCCGATATGTGTCGAAGCCACTTTGGAGAACTATTTTTCCGCGGTTAGTGCCCGCGTCGTATTTCCACAGGAAAAGGGGTTGGTTTGAAACATTATGTTGCTTGGCACGTTTTCAAGGACTTCAAGCTGCGCCATCCGCAAGTGGGTCTTTGTTCAAGGATACCACGTGCGAAAAGATCTTTCATTAATGGTATGGTAATCTCCGACTGCGGGTTCTTGGAAGCCACCGCGGTCAACGTGAAACTTAGCAACAGCAACTCTTGTAACCAATTCGGGTTGATGGTTGATGGGTTCTTCCGTATTCTCTGTTCTGGACCTACATTATGCTGCGTTCTCGATCAGATGACAAGTCCGTTGTTCCGCCGTTTTTATATTTTTCCACACCTCGACTGATAAGTATATTTTGAAGCCGAAGTGCTGTGCCCCATCAGTACTGCATCAGTTCTCTTGCGGAGCAAGATGTTCCGTCAGAAGACTAGGGACTCAGATTAGACGTGCATGATAAGATGGGTGTTTACTTTTCCCCAAGAATGCGCATAAGTGTACGTCGCAAAGCCGGGGCGTCTCGTTTACCCTGCAAGCATCCTCCGCATCTGGAACATTCACAGTGTTTGACGGCTCAATCTGGGTAACCGGCTATAGACCTTTCTCTTCTTATCTTAGACTGGTTTCCCATGGGGGTCATGTACGTACTGTGTTGTTACTTCTCCTGCTGGTCCGAATTACGCGCTTGCCTTGTCAGCGTAGGTCATCGATAAGATCCTGGAGTCCTTATATCCGTGGCATCTGTCCTCACCCCTGCCACACTTCCCCCCCCTTGGCACCTCACTGGCGCAGAGATGGGTTCTTTCAGCGAGAAAAGTGACGAGAAGCTCGCTCGCGACTCTATTGACACCGACCAAGTTGACACCGGCGCACAGCTGGTAGCAGGCGTCTCCTTGCCACTGGACCCGGAGGAATCGTTGAGAATCAGGTATGGGCTAATTTTCAGGTGGTTGACTTCGTCATTAATTTTAAGAAGGCGGAAAATAGACAGACATATCATGCCTCTCATGTGTAGTAAGTGCTACTACTTAGGACGGAAGTTGGTTTTGACACCGAACGTGGTCTTTCCTAGTATTGTATTGGTATGCTCATCGTCGAGTCTCTTAGCCATGGGGAAAAAAATTGACTGTGTTCTAGGATCCAGTTCATGGATAAGACAACTCTGGGCAGTTCCGCAATTCTCGGCATACGGTACGAATTAGGGTTATATTTCTGGTAGTCCGTGTCTAAACACCCATATATAGGAAAGCCACTCATCTTACCACTAATCAGTGCGTCCTCACCTTCTTGTGTAACGTGGCCAGCCAATTGAGACTCCTCACAGATACAACTGGTTGCGTCCTACCCTTTGAACTTCCCTCGAGCGGCCGCTTACAACCATCAACCAGGTTGGGAACGATCTTCTATATTAGTTATCTTGTTTTCGAGTTGCCGCAAAACCTGGCATTACAGAGATTCCCCGTCGGTAAATGGATGAGGTAAGTTGCACGCCACTATATAGGGCCGCGGTCTTCTGAAGCGATACGCTCCAGTCTGAACATTTTCGTCTGGGCCATTGCCTTGTGCAGTCATGCCGCTTGCAAGAACTTTGCCGGTCTCTTCGTTGTTCGACTCATCCTTGGCATGTGTGAAGGGTCCATCACAGCGGGTTTCTTGATTGTCAGCTCGATGTTTTACATACGGAACGAACACACTGCTCGTGTTGGCTATTGGTGTGAGTAGTAATATTAGACCATAATCCGTATTTTATCTCACCTCCCTGTAGTCCTCATGAACGGAACTGGTTCGCGGACACGTCCATTCGTTGTCGGCAGGTGCTCACACAACTTGTAGCTCAAATTATCTCTGGTTTCATCAGCTTTGGCTCTCTGCATATACATACTGCAGGGTTCGAGCCGTGGCAATGGTAAACCATATCTCATGTCCTGTTCACACCACATCCATCCTCACGCTCTTTGAGGCTCATGATCATCACGGGAATAATTACGCTCATTACGTCGGTTCTCTTCTTGTAAGAGCGTTTAACGCTTGATTATCCCGTCTCCGCCTGACGGCCAGGCAGCTTCCTGTTTCCGGACTCTCCGACAAGTGCTTGGTTTTTGACCATCGATGAGAGGACCAAAGCGGTTCAACGCATTAAAGTGTGTACGCTCTATCATCACTTGGATATCCCAGCTGATTGTGTTTTCAAGGAAAATCAAACAGGTGTTGAGAACAAGCACTTCAAAAAGGAGCAGTGTGTACCGTTCACACACCATACATAACTTATCGTTCTCAATAGCTCGCTGGACAGGATGATCGAGGCCTTGACAGACAAGAAGACGTGGCTCTTCGCGTTATTTGCAGCTCTGGACAATGTTCCGAATTCGCTCACCAACCAACTCCAGATCATTATATCGTCTTTCGGCTTTACTCCATTACAGACTACACTCCTTGGCTGCGTCACTGGCGTGGTAGAAATCGTAACGATTTATACCGGCGTCACCATCGCTTCACGTATTCCAAACAGCAGAGCTTGGGTCGCAATCATTTACTTTGTTCCAAACATTCTTGGTGTGTTCCTGGTCAACTTCTTGCCCTGGCACAATAAAGTCGGATTGTTATTTTCTGTGTGGCTGTCTGGTACGCGCAACTTGCTGTGAGCGAGTGCTTTGAAATAACTCTGACGACTAGGTATTGGGACCACTGGCTTTGTCTTATCCCTGGCTTGGGTATCGCAAACGACGGCTGGGCATACAAAGAAAGTGACGACGAACGCCGTCATGCTATCTGCGTACTGCATTGGTAATGCCGCCGGACCGTTCATGTGGCAAGCCAAATACGAACCTCGGTGGGTAGATCAACGACACGAGTATGTCACAGCAGCCTGAATGGTATCTAGGAATCATGTTCCGTGGATTATCATCGGCATTTGCGATTTAGCAAACATGTTTTTGCTGTATGCCATCCGAGTCTTATTATTACGCGAGAACAAGCGTCGCGACGCGGAGCCTCCGGATGACACTTATGACAACATTTTCATCACGAAGATCGATGAGGATGGGAAGCGAGTGGAAATGAAAGTCCCCAAAGTTTGTGGTTCATCTTCTCTGTTATTATCGTCGCGTGCTAATCCAAATCCCCGAACAGGAATTTTTAGATTTGACGGACAAACAGAATAGAGAATTTCGATATGTTTTGTAGTCCGGGCTAGTGCGCCAAAGTTATGTACGGTCACAGTACTAGCAGGAGCTGAATCTTGGGTAGCGGGGAGCAATAACCTCGTCAGAGTCAAATAGATGTGACCTATAAGGAGGTAGCTAGAGAAGTTACCACCACAATGTGCGTATCTAATCGCTGGAATTGAAGCTTGAAGCGAAGAGAAGACAGAACGCCGGATTTACCGGCCCGTTAAACTCGGCTTCTGAGGTCGGGCACAGTAGCCGTTTGCCAGAGTTCTCATTCCATGCGCCATCTGATTCGTGCCGCCTCCACTATTGGCAGCCCTCGCCGGAAACTCGTGGTTTCTAGAGACCTGGGGCCAGATACAATGGCTCTCCTCCGTGCGCGGGAAGACCTAGAGGTATAGGTCTCGCACATCTGTCTCATCAAGTGTCTCATCGTGGTTATATACGGATTGTGTGTGGGAGTTTAGATTGTAGCATGGCCGGAAGACAGAAAATGCGACCGAAGTTGGCTTCTGGACAATGTAGCTGGCGCCACTGGCGCCATCGTGATGCTATCTGATAAGGTTGGTTATACTCCTGCGATGACGGGAGATAAATGTAACAGCACTCTTTTAGATTGACGGGGAGTTCTTTGAGAAAGGTCAATACCTCGTTTTCTATGAGGACATCAAGTGCTTGACATTTTACAGCGGGACCTAAGCTCAAAGTATTATCGACTGCTTCCGTTGGCTTCGGTAGGACTTCCCGGCCGCCGTTCTTTCGGCTCTTCAAACGAATTTTACAGAACACGTGGACTTGAATGCGACGTACCGAAAGAGAGTGCGACTTGGTTACACTCCAGATGTTCTCACTGACGCGGGTCGGTGCGGTTGGTCAACACAGCACAAGCTATGAGCTGATCCATCCACTCGCAGTGGCAGATACATCGGTGATGCTCGCCCTCATGGCCGGCCGCAACGCTGGCGCAGGTGTCACCCTGGTCAAAGAAGGGAAGGTGAGCCGAATTGCTTCTACCCAGCTTCCCGTTCTCACTGTAGACGACCTGGGTATCAGTGGCCCGCCTTCCCTTTCGGCCCGTTCTTCTTCACTGGACCTCAGCTGAGCCCCACCACACCCACGCAAACCCGCACGGTGGGCTTTCTGGGCTTCGGGCGCATCGCTCAGGTGACGCTCGCGCGCCTCGTCTCATTCGGCATCACGCACTGCATCTACGCCTCGAACCCGTCCTCGCCGCGCGACCACGAGCTCGAGGCGGCGCTCACCGCGCGCCACGCGCTGCGGTCGGTTCGGCGCGTCGGGCTGGACGAGCTCGCGCGGGAGAGCGACGTGCTGTTCGTGCTCGCGCCAGGCGGCGACGAGACGCGGCATGTTGTCGACGCGGGCTTTCTGCGCATGATGAAGAAGCATGCTGTGCTCGTGAACACCTCGCGCGGCTCGCTCGTCGACTCTGACGCACTCGCGCTCGCGCTGCGCGAACATTGGATCTGGGGCGCTGGCTTGGACGTCGTCGAGGGCGAACCGCACGTCGGCGCGGACCATCCCCTTGTGAAGGAGCCCAGGTGCGTGACATGCCTCTTCTTTCCCTCTGGGGAGAAAAAGAAAGATCCGCTGAGACCCCTGATACGCGCCCGTAGATGTGTAATTGTGCCCCACATTGCCAGCGCGACGTTCGAGACTCGGTTCGGCATGGTAGACTTGGCCGCAAGAAATGCGCTGGCTGGTATAGATGACGAGGCTATGCCTGCGGAGCTGGATGTCGCCCGCATCGTGCGGTAATTTGAAAGCCCAAGATTAAATGGCCCGGTACAGATCTGTGTAGGAACGTAATGCTATTTTGTAAACTCCTAAGTGGCTCTGCGTTAGATCGGATCGTGCACGAGTTCGCAGTACGTGTCCTGGAGTGGTGAACACGAGAATCGCAGGTAGAACTGAACTGCGGGGATGAGTATGCCTGGGATGATAGACGGGTCGTTTTCTGCGACCAAGTTTCTTTCGGAAAGTGATATGATTTCGCCATGAGGGGAGGCAGTGCGATGGCCTACCTTGTTTCATTGCTTTTTTCTATTGAGCCTCCAGAACATTGAAAGGACTCGAAGTGAAAACATTCACACTGACACTAATACACTAAGATTGAGATTGCTAACTTAGACCGAAGGTGTGACACGAGATCCGTTTCTGAATATTCTGGGCGCAAAGTCCCTTCCATTTCAACATTCCTTTCCACTCCATGTAACTCAGCAGCCCTGCAGAGACGCAGAACCTTGTGCAAAACTTAGCAAAGGCGAGAAGACCAAAGCACGACACCCACTTTAACTCTGAGAACGGTCTGGCTATTTCGAGAGGCAGACTCAATGTGCCATAGGAGTTAGTGAACGTAATGAGAAGATAGACGAACGGATTGGGGTAAAGTAAGTTTGTCCAGCCATGTTTTCGCAGCATTGACAAGCCCATCTTCACCTTTTGATGTGCAATGTAGAGACAAACCAAGACGATGTATTCAAGTTGTTGTCCAAAGGCCGGGGTGCGGCATTTCTCCCTCTAATATGCCAGATAAGAGCTTGTTGAGCTGATAATTCTTGTCAGCCTCGCGTACCTTTTCGCTGTTTGGGTGAATGGTTTTGCACAGTGTGTCATCAGAAAGAGCCTTGGTCAGGACTTGGAGACTCTCGGTGCTAAAGAAGTCTGGGTTTTCTTTCGAATGCGGAAGAGGGGGAAGCAGGATGGGTTTTTATGTGATATTTTATCACGAAAAGACGTGATATTCCTAAATTCACGTGACAACAATCCAATTTTAGAAACCCGTATGTGTAACGGATAACCAGATGGCAGGATTGCTCCCATTCGCCTATCTACTTCTGTCTAGTAAAGTGAGTGATGAAGTGAGTGATGTGGGGATGAGGAACGAGAGGGGCATTATCGAGATAGTATTCTATATAAATATCTGTAACAACCCTAAGCCACACCATTATGACCATGGGACTTCGTCATCACGGCTTCGCCCAGACCTACTGGACCTACGCCGCTCGCCGTCGTGCCGCTCGCCATCGCGCCACTCGCCGTCGCGACTTGAGCGCGAACCCCGGCCGGACCAGGACGAGCCAGTTCCGGCGCCTTCACGATCGCCCCAGCGCCGTGCACGCGAGTCCTCGCGGTCCGTCCGCTCGTTTCGTCCACG
>QFDV01000131.1:8445-27025 GCA_003315845.1 Lactarius trivialis
CCGGAAATCGAGATGAATCATACGATCTACGCGAGAGGGGGATGTCATAGAATAGTACACACGCCCTTTTCCAGTGCAACACATCACGTCCATAATTCCATCATACCAGATAATTTCTCGCAAAGGCCCTGCAGGATATAATGAGCAAGACATGTTATTAAAGGTAATCAGCAGTACACGATAGTAGTGTAGAAAAAGGCACAAGGGAGAAGCACACCACCCTCAGAACCGCTGTGCGCCCCCACCAGACCCTCAATCGACTGGTGCTCTCGGTCATTGCGCGCCTTCCACCTGGCATTTTAGCTAAGCGTCAACGCTCGCCTGAAGACCAGACCCGCGGGTGTCGTTTGGAATGGGCTGGCTCGTCAGGAGATAAAGGCAGTTGCTAATGATCTTGAAATGGCCGTTACTCACGTATTCCTCCACCGCGGTTGCGTCACTCAGCCCAACCACGGTTACGCAGCCGTGGATTCAGCCGCCGTTCCTGTTGCCAGAAAACATATCTTTTGAGTCAGAAATTGAAGAAGCGGAGGTAGGGGTACGAAGGCCAGTGGCTGAGGCCCGCAGGCCGCGCCGGGGTGGAAGCTTGGAAGGCCGGGACAGGGCCGGGACAGGGGAAGCACAACTTACGCTCGAAACGCCAGCCGCTCCTTTCTCGGAGTCCGAGCGACAGTAGTGCTCAAGCTCAAGCGCCGTGGCCGCTGGGTAGCGGTTGTAGCGGCATCCAAAAGTTCAACCAAGAACCAGGTAGCTCCTTCGTTAGAGTCATCATCTTACATTATCAATGGGCAGTCAGAGGTTTGTCTAAGGCCTTCGCTTGCCACATTACTAGACTAATTGTTTAATCAGTATGAGCCCGCTCTCACTACTGGCTGATCTGCCCTCTAGTGAGACCTCACGTACCAGGGAGATGGATCATGCTCAAGGTGTTTCTTTCAGCAATCGTGGCACCTGCAACGAGTACTGACACCTTGTTTCACAGGGGAGAGTGCAACGACAATCGGCATGCTCTCAGACGATGTCTTGCTCGACATATTTGATTTCTATCGAAATAATTACGACCCCGTCATTCGCCTCGTATGGGAATGGCTCTTACTGGTGCGTGTATGTCGAAGATGGCGACAGATTGTATTTGAATCACCACACCGTCTCAATCTCGAAATCCGTTGTACAAACAACTCCCCTGTCCAGAGGAATCTCGATATCTGGCCAGCCTTTCCCATCGCTATTGATTATTCCGAGAGAGGACCAGGCAACATCATTAGTGCACTTGGGCACCCCGATCGTGTGCGTCGTGTCATGCTCAATATAACCGGCTCAGACTTGGCAAAGATGGCCGCAACAATGCTGGAGCCATTTCCGGTGCTGACGCGCTGACGCGTCTCAACATTTTCTCGAGTAACAGAAATGCACCGGTCTTCGCTGCAAATTTCTTGGGAGGATCCGCACCATGTTTCCGGCAACTTGGCTTATGCAGCGTCCTCATTCCGGCATTACCAACGCTTCTTTTGTCCACCAGTGATCTCGTCGACCTCAGGCTTCTCAATATACCCCCGACTGGTTACATTTCACCCGAGGCTATGGTTGCGGGATTGGCCGCATTGACCAGGCTCGAAATTTTAGTCATCGCATTCGAATCGGCTACCCCCGCCCTGATCGAATACGCGCGCCTCCCGTAACTCGGATTGTCCTTCCTGCTCTCACAGACTTTACATTACAGAGTGCTTGCGAGTACATGGAGGACTTCGTCGCCCGGATCGACAGCCCACAGCTGAACCGGATCTACATACATTACTTGACTCGGCTCGGTGATGTTCCGGTTGTTCAACTCTCCGACTTTGTCCGTCGCTCAGTAGGCCCTAAGTTAACCCTATCCAGACATGCGCGGGTCTGCTTTTTCGGCCACTTTATCTCCTTCACCATGTCTCGTCCTGGAAATAACCCCGCAAGGAACGTCTTATGTCAAGGGAGTGGCTGGCAAGTTTCCAACATGGCCAAGTTGCTTAGCCAACTTTCCGCAACCAAGATACTCTCCAATGTGGTTCATCTTATGCTTGAGGCCGAGCCCGATCGCATTCGCCGATTACAGGGTACGGACGACGTTGAATGGCTGCGTCTCCTCCGTCGATTCTCCGCTGTGCAGATGCTACATGTATCTCGGGAGCTCGCAGGATATGTCGCCCATGCACTGGAAGGCATCATAGGGGACATGGTCACCGAAGTGTTGCCGTCTCTTAACTTGATTTCCTTGGCGGGTCAGCCAGCATCATCTGTTGCGAAGTTCATCGCTGCCTGCTGGCTCTCTGGTTGCCATGTCGACACATCAAAGGAATTTTGTGAAAGATTGGACTCAGACTCCTCCGTTAGGTTCTATGGGAGGTACGTACTTTATAGACCGGTGTCATACATTCAGTGGTTCTAACGTGTGGCACATTTAGCAGATGAGGATTCTCGCAGACGAATAATTACGTTTGTCATGATATGTACATCCGTACCACTTCTACAATGGATTGTTGTGATGGGTCTTGGACTTTCGCGCGAGGAGCCTGGGTACCGGGTTCTATACGTGCAAGCGAGAACTACGATACGATATACGCGACACCTTAGAATAGTACACAGGCCCTGATCCAGTGCAACACATCACGTCCATCAATTACACTTCGATCCTCATATTGATCAGTAGCGTCTAAACAGGCGATATAAAACAAGCGATGCATTGGGTCACCCAGCCCAACCACAGATGCACAGCCGTAGATTCACCCGCCCATCCTGTTGCCAGAAAACATATTTTTTGAGTCCGAAATCGAAGAAGCAGAGGTAGGGTAAGGAAAGGGCTGGCTGAGGCCACACTGTTGTTAGCGCGCAGGGGTGGAAGAGGACCGATAAGCGATCGTGCTGAGCCGGCGTCTGAACCTACGCTCGTACGGCTCGGAGGAAGCGGGGTCTTGACGTTCTTCTTTCTCGTCGCACGACTCGTCGAACGCTTGGGAATGCGATTATGCCCAACCATCTGATCGTCAGTGAGCCTGCAGAGGAGTCGACGCGATGACAAAGAGCGAGCGGCACTTGCCGCGAATTTGAACACAGTACTGTAGCAACTTGAGTCGTTCACAGAACAAGGCGGCTCACGGCGCCTGCTCCCACTTCACCGCATTTTTCAGAAACTACGACACAAAGAGCTGGTATCTTTTGAGCCTAACACTATCAATGGGCACTAAGAGGTTTGTCGAAGGCCTTCGCTACTGTACCAAACTCATTGTTCAATCAGCATTTGTCCGCCCTCCCTACCGAGTGATCTATCCTCCAGTGAGACCTCACAAACAAGGGAGATTGTTCGCACTCAAGGTGCATCCGTCAACATACTCGTGGCATCGGTAGCGAGTGCTGACTTCGTGTGGCACAGGCGAGAGCTACAGACGTGCGATGCCAATTAACATGCTCCTAGACGATGTCCTGCTCGAAATATTTGATTTCTATCGAAAGGATCACGACTGCTCTACTCGACTTGTATGGGAATGGCCCTTACTGGCGCATGTATGTCGAAGATGGCGGCAAATCATATTTGACTCACCACTCCGTCTCGATCTCGTAATTCTCTGCGAATCTGAAACTCTTGTCAGGAAGAACCTCGGTATCTGGCCAGCCTCCCTTCCCATTGCTATGAATTACGACTCTTCCCGGCGGCACTACACATCTCGTGATGTGGACAATATCATTGCTGCACTTGAGCACCCCGATCGTGTATGTCGTATCAGGCTCGATATATGGGGCTTACATTTGGCGAAGATAGTCACATTAATGCAGAAGCCATTTCCAGTGCTGACACATCTCACCATTGCCTCGCTGTTTGGAAAGACACAAGTCCTTCCTAATGGATTCTTGGGAGGATCTGCACCGTCTTTACAGGAACTCCAAATATACGACATTTCGTATCCGGCATTAACATCACTTCTTTTGTCCACCAATGACCTCATCACTCTCACTCTTTTCACACCCCCGCATGGTTACATTTCACCCGAGACGATGGTTATGACTTTGGCTGCATTGCCCAAGCTGAAAACCCTCCAAATTGAATTCCAATTTCAGCCGACTCTCCCGCAAATACGCCGGCCTCCCGTAACACGGATTGTCCTTCCTTCTCTCACTGTCTTTGAATTCAACGGTTTTAACGAGTATCTGGAGGACCTCGTTGCTCTAATGGACACCCCTCAACTGGACCGTCTCTTCATACAATACTCAAATCGGCTTGTTGACGTTCCGGTTGCTGAACTCCCCAAGTTTGTAGTGCACTCAGTTGGCCCCAAGTTAATCCGATTCAACCATGTGAAAATTAATTTTTCCCGTTACTGTATCTCATTCATCATGCCAGATTGGCACCCCGAAACGACGTCTATCATCTCATTTATGGCGCCTGGCTGGCCCGCTCCCGGCATAGCCAAGTTGCTCGACCAGTTTTCCACGACCGAGATACTCTCCAATGTGGTTCATCTCAAGCTTGAGGCCAAGCCCCATTACTATTTACATATCAATGACGTCGAATGGGTGCATCTCCTTTGTCAATTCTCCGCCATGCAGACCCTGCAAGTATCTCAGGAGCTTGCAGGGTATGTCGCCCTTGCACTGGAAAATATTCCGGCGGAGATGGCCACCCAAGTGTTGCCATCTCTTAACTTGATTTGCTTAGCGGGTCACTCAGCATCATCTGTTGGAAAGTTCGTCGCTGCCCGCGGGCTCTCTGATCGCCCTGTAACCGTCGTCGACAAAATAACGTAGTTTTGTAAAAAGGCTCGACTCGGGAGTCCTCCGTCGTGATCTATACCAGGTACTGGTGTTTTACGTTATGGTTCTAATCGTGACACTTAGGGGATGATCGATTATCGCATTTATAACATGTAATCTACTACTACATTTGTCACGATCCGTACATGTTACAATGGACTGTTGTGAGTCTTGGACTAAGACTTTTGCGCGAGCAGCCTTAGTACTGGGTTCTATGAATATTAAGCAAGTGTAAGCGAGCCACGATACGATGTACGCAACTTGAACACTGAAAAGCGAGGGAGGTACTGACAGACTCGCAGTTCGTATGCTCGACAAATGGAAGATGAGATCTTTGAGATCCGAGCCAGTGCACCGGCATTCCATCGCCGTCAGCCTCAAAGCTCCGTGTATAAGCACGTCGCTCGCAATTTTTATTTTCCTTGTACAAAGTCGACGACACTATTTGTGACTTGTTTTGTCTTTCCGGGCTGTCAGCAATGCGCCGGAAGAACTACGACAAGGACACATACCTGCAACACAGACACCACGCTTGCGAACGAATGTGTCGTGCATCCCGCTCGTACGAAGACACGTATCGCGCAGCATAGTACTGGCTCGCGAGAGACATTATTCAGCTACATCACGATATCAACAAACCCAAGCTTGGAAGGATCGGCTACGCTGACTGACCTCCCACAACCATTCGCCGCGCCTGATTCCGATACCCCGACACAAGCCACTCAATCCCTTGGTTGTGGCACACGATGTCGAAGAGTTTGCGCCCGTATGTCCTGTGACTGTCTCCATCATGTTTGGCTGCGAGCCGTCCGATTCGACGCGACGCGACGGGGCTTGAGGCACTCAACGAGTCCCTGCAGATGGGTGGGCTAACGGTGAAGATGGAGCAGGTGTCAACACTCGCCCGAAGACTGAGCCCGCGGTCGTCATTCGGAATGGGTTGGCCCGTCGAGGGGTGTCCAGGCATTTTTCCGCCGTGGGGTAAACCGTCGAAGCTAACCACGAAATGCGCGGCGGCGAATTCGCGCGCTGTTTCTGTTGCTAAAGAACATATTTTGAGGGAAAAAATGTGGGAGCGGAAGGAGGGGTAGGAAGGGGTGCCTGGGCCTGAGGCCAGTGTTGGTGTACTGGGGTCGAAATGTCGAGGAACTACCACTAACAAGGATGGCATCAAGAGACCATAGAAGGTGCCACTGCCAGACTGCCAGCGTGCCTGATCCACCGGACCGCTGAAGAGTTCGTTCCTGGTCAGTTCCTGGTCTCATACTCCGAGGGAGCGGGTGGCTGCCTCCCTCCTGCTCTGCCCCACTTCAAAGGCGACTGCGACTCTGCAAGAGCTGGTACTAACTGAACACATTATCAGCTTGAATGGGCAGTCAGAGGTTTGTCTAAGACCGTCGTTTGCAATATGTATCACTAAACTAATTGTTCTATCAGCGTTCGTCCGCCCTCCCTACCGGGTGACCTGTCCTCTAGTGAGACCTCACGCGCCTCACGTACCAAAGAGATTCTTTGCACTCAAGGTGCGTCCTTCAGCTGACTCGTGGCACATACAGCGAGTACTGACATTGTGTGGCACAGGCGAGAGTTACAGACGTACAACGACAATTGGGATGCTCCCAGACGATGTATTGCTCGACATATTTGTTTTCTGTCGCAACTACTCCCGTTTTATTGTATGGGAATGCCAGTGGTACTTACTGGTGCATATATGTCGAAGATGGCGACGACTCGTATTTTCATCGCCACGCCGTCTCAATCTCCAAATTCTATGCACAGACAGAACTCCTGTCAGGAAGAATCTCGGGATCTGGCCATCCCTTCCTATCGTCGTTAGTTACGGCTATACCATGTCTGGCGGTCCCAATCTAGACAACGTCATTGCCGCGCTTGAGCACCCCGATCGTGTATCTCGTATCATGCTCTTGGCATCGGTTTCACGGTTGGCGGAGTTGGTCGCGGCGATGAAGGAGCCATTTCCGGCATTAACGCATCTCCATATTTCCTCGCCGGATGACGACGCACTAGTCCTACCCGGTGGATTCTTGGGAGGATCTGCACCATGTTTACAGGAAGTCCAAATATCCTATATTTTCTATCCGGCATTGCCAACGCTTCTTCTGTCCACCAATGACCTCATCACCCTCAATATTTCCATACCAGCGACTGGTTACATTTCACCCGAGGCGATGGTCGTGGCTTTGGCCGCGTTGCCCAGGCTCGAAAACCTTAAAATTGAATTCGGATCGTCTTTTTCCCGCCACATACGCCCGGACGTCACACGGATCGTCCTTCCTGCTCTCACCTTGTTTCACTTCCAGGGTGTTGGCGAGTATCTAGAAGACCTCGTTGCCCAAATGGACGGCCCTCAACTGAACCATCTCATCATAAAATACTTGAATCGGGCTCCGGTTGCTGAACTCCCCAAGTTCGTCGATCGCTCAGTAGGCCCCAAATTAGCCCTATTCAAGTATGCGAAAGTTAGGTTTCTCGCTCACTCTATCTACTTCACTATGTCGGATTGGCACCCCGGAACGAGATCTATCATCTCATTTGAAGGGTGTGGCTGGCAAGCTTCCCAGATAGCCGAGCTGCTTGGCCAATTTTCCTCGACCGCGATACTCTCCAATGTGGTTCATCTCAACCTTGAGGCCAAGCCCGAGCACGATCTCCAATTACAGGGTATGGACGAAGTTGACTGGCTGCTTCTCCTCCGTCAATTCTCCACCGTGCAGGCACTATATGTATCTCAGGATTTCGCAGGGTATGTCGCCCTTGTACTGGACATCGCGGGGGAGGTGGGCACCGAAGTGTTGCCATCTCTTAATTTGATTTGCTTAGAGGATCAGTTGGCATCATCTGTTGGGAAGTTCATCGCTGCCCGTCGGATCTCTGATCGCCCTGTAACCGTCGTCGACACGATAACGGAGCTTTGTAAAAGACTCGAGTCGGAGTCCTCCGTCGAGTTCTATACCTCATGCTCTCTAACCTAGCCTTTTACATCCGACGCTTCTAATCGTGACGCATTTAGGAGATGACCACTCATGCAGACCAAGTTACATTTGTCACGATCTGTACACGAATTTTACAATAGACTGTTGTGGGTCGTGGACTAAGACTTTGCGCGAGCAACCTAGGTACTGGGTTCTATGTTCAGCAAGTGTAAGCGAGGTTGCTACGAGAACCACGATACAATGTACTGCACGCGACAACGAAGAGATATGTAGATGCGAACACAGTGAAAGAGCTGGTGTACCCGCGTTCCATCACCTCAAACCTGTGAGAGAGGGAGACGACGAGAGAACACATGATAGTTCCGGACACGGATATTCACATTCAAGTTGTGTGCACTCTCTGAATGCGCTAAGCGGTGGCGGTTTGGCGGATTGTGCTATCGCTCAGGAGCTTAGCTCACGACCCTGCGCGAAATATCACAAGCGCCGGGTTCACCACACGTACCTATTCGAGCCCTTGATCGAGAAAGCCCGGCCTCGGTGCTGTGATTCTTCACGGAGAAGGCAAAACTTAACCTCTCGTTTGGGCCGTGAGCCCGAGGACAAAAAGCTTGTCCTAAGTGTCGTCGGCCACCTGCTCGAATGATCCCATTCCACGCTCCGGTGCCTTAGACGCTCAACGAGCAGTCGGGGGGCGGACGAAGTGGTCGCAGGGGTAGATGAAGTGGCTGTCATAGGATGCGGGGAGGCCTCGACGGAAGCGCAGCCGATGACTTCGAGGGTATCGAGCAAGTCCTTAACCTCAAAGACCTTACAAACGTGTCGTATAACTTGTAACCGTCACTTCCTGCGTCCGAGTTAGAATCAGGCCGATGCACCACTCGAGATCGCAGGGTCCATATCGAAATCGAAACCGTAATTACTGAATCGGGTGGCGCGTCGCGCCGGAAGGTCGATGCCGTGCCATCGCCAGAATAACGTACTGCTCGTTAGTCTTTAGTCGTGTTAACGCTCACTTGAAGACAGAGCCCGCGGCCATCATTCGGAAGGTGAATGCGGATCTTGACACGGCCGGTGTCCACGCGTTCTTCCGCCGTGATACAACCGTCGATGTGTCACCCAAACTGACCAGCGCGCTATTCTTGTTGCCTTAGAACGCAGATAATGAAGAAACGGAGGGGTAGGGGTAGGAAGGGTGGCTGGGTCCACTGTTCGCACGCATACGATTGATAAGTAACGGTCCGGGGACAAGAAAACGATGAGCTGACACAGCGAACGAAGGACGAGCTAGGGAGGCTCAAGGACGGAAAGACTCTGTATTTTGATTAGCAGAACTACAGGATCGTTCCCACTCTCGGGGTACGACGGCGCCTGGTCACGTACGCGATGCTCTGTGAGGTAGCGGGGTCGCTGCCATCCTCCTGCTCGGAGTCCGAGTTGTCCTAGCGTGTTGAACGTCGAACATCCGTCGGACAAGCTCCTCACGGCATATACTTGGAGCAGCCGCACAGCTCGTCACGTTCATGAGTTTTTGAAAACGAGAAGCCTTTCTCAGCGAAAAATGTCTTAGTCGTCAGGAGGGAAGCCCTTGAAGAGTTCTGCGTTGGAATCGTCGTCAGCGAGCTTGCGGGCGCCGAGGGGAGCAAGCGGCTTGGGTCATGAAAACATCGTGTGCAACGGGCCGGGGTACAGCTTGGCCCGGATGCAGTTGTGTGTGATTTGCGCGGAACCAAACAACCCCAGCCTCAGGCTGGTGCGGCACCGGCAGAGATTACTTGGGCGGGCGAGAATATCTGCGAAAACAAAGTGACGCAGTAGACAAAGTTGACTAGTTGAGATTTACCAGTCCGACACCTTGGCCCAGAGTCGCGGAGAATGCGTTAATTGTCGGGTTCAGCTTACGCTCTTTGTGACTCCGGGGTTGATCAAATTCGTCGACCCTGTGATGTAGCACGGCAAGAATGTCAGTGGAAGATTGGGAGGATTGTAGTTGAATCGCGAGGGGATTTGTACGTGTGTGAAGGTCGGTCTTTGTCTTTTTCTCATACGCTTTCATGGCAGCAACGAAGATGGTACGAAAATTGGATGCGGTTGTGGCGAGAGTCTGAGACACAGTAACAGCCAGGAATTCAGATGAAATGTTTGGTGGTGAGTGGGTCGCAAGCTCGTTTATGCGGATGGGAGTAAATGGGTCCAAATCAGTGAAATCACCCCACGTAAGGCACCGCCTCGTGGACGTCTTATCCGAGTCGGTGACCTACGCTGAACAACCATCTCCTTTCTCAGAGATTAGTTCATTATCAATGGGCACTCAGAGGTTTGGTCCATACTAGATTTACTGACCGAATTCTCGCTGATATTGCTTCTAGTTTTGCTCAACTATCGATTGGCTCCCCCAGGTGTGTCTAGTGCCAATTAATTGACCGAGTACTTACTTCAATCAGCGTTCGTCCGCCGGATGGTGATCTGTCCTTTAGTTCTGCCTCACTTGTCAGAGAGATCGCTCACGGCGGTCACAATAAACAAGAGAACGTACATACTCAAGGTGGGTCCTTCTGCACCGCGTGGTGACTTCGGCGAGGACCGACCTTCTGTGGCATAGACGGGAGTAACAGACACGCAACATTGATCAGCGTGCTCCCAGACGATGTCTTACTTGACATATTTGATTTCTATCGAATTCATCACGACTACTTCTGTCGCCCTGTCAGTGTATGGACATGGCACGTACTGGCCCATCTATGTCAAAGATGGCGACAAGTTGTATTCGCGTCACCACACCGCCTCAAGCTCCAGATTCCCTGCACACTCAAAACTGTCAGGAAGAATCTCGGTATCTGGCCAGCCTTGCCTATCGTTCTTGATTTATACTCCTGGATATGCCTTACACCCGACAACGACTATGCCATTTCTGCACTCGATCACCCTGATCGTGTATTCTCTGTTACGCTTAACGCAGCCGGCTTGCAGTTGGGAAAGATGTTCGCGGTGATGCAGAAGCCATTTCCTGTCCTGACGCATCTCTACGTCGTCTCACCGAATCACTTTGGACCTGTGCCGGTCCTTCCTGCCGAATTCTTGGGAGGATCTGCGCCTTCTTTACAGGAAATCACCTTAACCGGTGTTCCCTTTCCGACATTGCCAACACTTCTTTTGTCCACCAACGTCCTCGTTAACCTTGAACTTTCCGATATACCCCCAATTGGTTACATTTCATCCGAGGCGATGGTCGTGTGTTTGGCCGCATTGCCTAGGCTAGAAAACTTTACCATTGGATTCAGACCGGCTACCCACCGCCCTAATCGAATACACCCGCCTCCTGTGACACGGGCTGTCCTTCCTGCTCTCACCTCCTTTCATTTCACGGGCGCTAGCGAGTATCTGGAGGCTCTTGTCACCCAAATAGACAGCCCTCAACTGGAACGTATTTCAATAAAAAACTTGACTTTGCGGCTTGTCGATTTTCGAGTTCCACAACTCTCCAAGTTCATCGATCGCTCAATGGGCCCCAGGTTAACCTGTACAGATGTCAGAATTTGCAGTAACGAGGTCGCCTTTACCTTGTATTGTCATTCAAGCTGCCCAAGCTGGGATCCGTGCTGCAACCCTGTTTGGATTACCATCTCATACGAAGTATTCGGTTGGCATGTTTCTCACATGGCCGATGTGTTCAGCAAATGTTCCGCGATACTCTCCAATGTGGTCAATCTTAAACTTGAGGATGGGCCCAATGAAGACCTAGAGGATATGGACAGCATTGAATGGCTTCATCTTCTCGATCAGTTCTCCGCCATGCAGACGCTGCATGTATCGCAGGCGTTTGCAGGGTTCGTCGCCCTTGGACTGGAAGACATCGCAGCTGCGAATCCGGAGGTGGCCGCCGAAGTGTTACCAACCCTTGACATGATTTATTTAGAAGGCCAGCCGGCATCATCTGTTGCGGTGTTTGTCGCCGTCCGCCGGCTCTCTGGTCGCCCTGTCACGGTCGTCGGCTCTAATCACCCTTTTGTTGCATTTAGGAGACGACCATTCACGCGGAGGAATTAAATTTCTTTGGACTACATTCGTCACGATATGTACATCTGTACGAAGCTAACAACAGACTCGTTGTGGTAGGTGTCTTGGACTCGGAAGTTTGCTTCGAGCTGCAGCTCGACGATTTGAAGTGGGATCCCAGCCAGTGCACCGGCGTTCCATTAAAACCTAGTAGATCATGTAAGAGGGTGAGAATACATAGTGTCGGACACGGATACCATAGTATGTTCACATCCAAGTTATGGGCATTCTCAGATGCGCCAAGCGCCGACAGCGTTGAGCAAAAGTTGATGTCGAAGTCGGGAGACAGTCGGCCGGATCCAAACTCACTGCTTCAATCCGTGTTTGCATAAAGTCGCTCCTCGCATATCGAGTGCATGCTCTTCGTTCCTCATACTGATCAGTCACGGTGGCGTCGAGACGAGAAAGGCATTGATAGACCTCCTCTCAACTCGTTTTTCTCGCAAGACCCTGCGGGAATGATCATTGATGAGAAGTACGCCAGCCTCAGAACCGTCGTGCACCGCCCGCCAGAAGGTCTGAAGATTGAGAATCGACACGTGCATTTATTCCTTCATCACGTCTCTGAGCTTCACTCCGAATCACGACAGAATGTCGCGCTGCCACGCGTCGTACTTGGCCCGCACCTGCGCATGTTCACAATAAGCGACACATCCTTCTGCGACTCCTTCGTATCGAACGTAGCACGGGCGCACTTAATCTCGGGGAGGAGCTGCTGCTAATGTGCGAGCTATTCGTGTAGGCGATTGAACACGCATTCTGTCTAGAGGTCCCACAGTGAACAGAACAGTATCCATTTGTCGACCTAGTCCTTCAGTTGTTGTACCTTCGCGCACAAACGGCGTGTCGTCAGGTAATCGGGTGACCTACGAAGAAATTAGTTTTCGCGGAGTCAGTTCCAGTTGGCTCCGCACCACACAACGTCTCTGATGCTGCCGTACCCTGCATTGGAAGTTCATATTGGGAACTCTGAATCCGCCGGGTAGAAAATGGAGGCCGTGGCACGCGATGTCCTTGAGCGCCTTGAGTCTTTTTTGTCTTTTTTTTCGAACCTGTCGTATGACTCGTCATCGTCACTGCCTGTATCTAAGTTAGCGTCTGTGATGTATGCGCCTGACGAGGTCGCATGGTGCGGACTGACCTCAAAACTGTGACTTGCGCCACATGGGGCGCCGCGGTGCGCCGGAAGGTCGATGCCGTGCCGTCGCTGCTTTTAACCATGCGTCAATGCTCGCCTGATGAAAGAGTGATCATTAGGGAGGTGAATGCGGATGTCGACATGGCTCGTGTCCATACATTCTTCCGCTGTGAGGCATCCGTGGATGCGTCGCCCGAACTGACCACGGAAGGCGCAGCTGTGGATTCGCGCTATCATCCTCATTGCTAAAGAACGAAGTTGTGGAAGCGGAGGTAGGGGTTGGAAGGGGGTAAGCGGCTGAGCCCACTGTTGGCGCGCTGGAGTAGACGAAGGCCGATAAGCAATTGTCGACGAGGGTGCGGAGGTTTGAAAAAAGGTGCGCGACTTGGATGTCAGGGAGCTGCCATTGACACTGCGAATGAAGGGAGAGGTAGGGAGGCTCACAGAAGGACAGACTCTGCATTTTGGTGAGCAGAGCGACAGGTTCTGGGATAGTTCTCACTCTCGGGGCGCGACGGCGCCTGACTCGGGACCCTGAAGCGTACGCCCGCCTGGTCTCGTAAGCCAGGGTCGCGTTCCTCTTTTTCGGAGACCGAGTCGTCGAGGCGTGTAGAGCGTGGTTGTCGTCACGGCATGAGTCCGTAAGGTCGCAGAGTTAGTCCAGGACATGATTTGTGGAAGAGCTTCTCAGCGAGAATGTGTTGGTCAATAAGTATTTGAGAAACATCGCCTTCGCGACACTTAGCCGAGAGGAGAGGACGGGCAGTCGCCGCAATGTTTTGTACGGAACCACTGCAAACAAATGACCTAGCGCACCGGAGCTCCTTTTTCCAGCTCCTTTTTTCCGCTTGGTTGAAGTTAGATCATATCCAATTTATCTGTCAATGGACACCGTGACTCAGAGGTCTGTCTACGGCTTTCGTTCGCTATATTGCTAGACTGATTGCCCATTCTCCCTGCTATTGTCCAATTTCTTTGCCCAGTTTTGCTCAAGTATCGATTGACTCTCCCAGGTGTGTCCTGTGCCTACTGAGTACTCACTAGCACTCACTCCTGATCTTCAATTAGCTGCCTACCACCGGATGCTGACCCGTCATCTGGTTCTACCTCGCATATCAGAGAGACTTCTCACGGCAATGATCAAAAGAACCCACATACACAATGTATGTCCTTCGGTGCCCCATGGTGACTGCAGCGAGGGGTCGAAGACTGACATCGTGTGGCACAGACGAGAGTAACAGACGCGCAACAACAATCAGCATGCTCCCAGACGATGTCTTGCTCATAATATTTGATTTCTATCGAACTAATGGTGAATACATCTTTCGCCTGGTGTGGACATGGCACATACTGGTGTGTGTGTGTCAAAGATGGCGACAAGTTGTATTCGCGTCACCACACAGCCTCAAGCTCCAAATTCCCTGCACACCCAAAACTCCTGTCAGGAAGAATCTTGGTATCTGGCCAGCCTTGCCCATCGTTCTTTTTCTTAACTCCTGGACACGCGGCGACGACGACAATGCCATTGCCGCACTCGAGCACTCCGATCGTGTATGTTCTGTTGCACTTCATATAACCTCACGGTTTAGAGGGATGGTCACGGTGATGCAGAAGCCATTTCCGGTGCTGACGCATCTCAACATTTACTTTGAGGATATCCATGGACCCGCACCTGTCCTCCCCGCCGAATTTTTGGGAGGATCTGCGCCTTGTTTGCAGGAAATAACCTTAACCGGTGTTCCCTTTCCCACATTAGGAACACTTCTTTTGTCAACCAGTGACCTCGTCAAGCTCAATATTTTTGATATACCCTTAACTGGTTACATTTCACCCGAGGCAATGGTCGCGTGTCTAGCTGCATTGACCAGGCTCGAAATAGTAATTGGATTCCAACCTCCGACGCCCCACCCTGATCAAATACGCCCGCCTCCCTTATGTAACACGGATTGTCCTTCCTGCCCTCACCGAATTTACATTCCGGGGTGCTCACGAGTATTTGGAGGACCTCGTCGCCCAGCTAGACGGCCCTCAACTGACATTGATCTCGATTCGTTGCTTGAATCAGCTTGTTGACTTTCGAGTTCCTCAGCTCTCCAACTTCATCGATCGCTCAGCGAGCCCCGAACGAAACCCATTCAGGCGTGCAGATGTTAAAATTTATACTTCCCGGGTCGATTTTTCCTTGTATCGTCATGTAAACTACCCGGGCTGGGATCGGGCCCCTGTTCAGACCATCATCACTATTGATTGGAGCGTTGCCCACGTTGCCCAGGTGCTCAGTCAATTTTCCGCTACTCTTTCCAATGTGGTCCATCTTAAACTTTGGGCTAACTACCACGGATATTACCAGCCAGAGGGTATGAATCGCGATGAATGGCTGCACCTCCTTCACCGATTCTCCATCGTGCAGTCACTGTACGTATCTACGGAACTCGCACGGCATGTCTCTCTTGAACTACAAGACATCATGGCGGAGATGGTCGCCGCAGTGTCGCCATCCCTTGACTTGATTTGCTTTGAGGGCCAGCTAGCATCACTTGTCAAGAAGTTTGTTGCCGCCCGCCGGCTTTCTGCTCGGCCGGTGACTGTCGTTGACGCAAAATGGGAGTTTGATAAAAGACTCGAGTCCTACGTCAGCAAATAGGAGAATATTTCATTACCAGTTGCGTACTCTATCTCCTGGTGTTTTGCGTTCCAACAGTTCTAACCTGAAGCATCCAGATACGACCGTACGTGTAGACAAATGTATAGGTCATAAAGTAAGACGTTTACGTGAAGAGCTTAGTTTTCTATCTGTCGCGCACGGCGCATCCGAGTTCTACACTAGAGTGTTCAGCAAGAGGGAGACTGAGAGAATACACAGCGTCGCACACGGATATTTGAAAAGTTGAGTTGGAACCAAGTCGGCCTCGAAGCGCTTGTGAGAGCGGAGAGATAGCTGGCCGAATACAGCCTGAGGCCCTTGTCCCCTCACTGATCGGATCTCAGAACAGTATTTTATCCAGCGCAACAACAGCTAACATCCATAATCACCTTGATCGTCACACTGACCAGTGCACGTGGCGTCACAACAAGCGTTGGTCTCTTCACATTCTTCCGTCTCGTCGACATTATTTTCTCGTAAAAATCCTGCACGATATGATATTAGGTCATGCCATTCAAGGAGAGATGTATGTTGGTGGTAACTTTAGAAAAATGAACAAACTAATGTAAAGAGCGAGAACAAACGAGAAAGAGGCTCAGAACCGCCGCGCGCAGCCCTCAATTTCCTTCATCGCGTCCACGGAGTTCACCCTGAATCGCGACAGAATGTCGCGCTATCACGACGCGTCCTACGTGGCGTTCACCTGCGCCTGCACCCGCTGACTATACTTCCAGTGAGATTCGACCTGGTGATATAGTCTTCACAATTTGAGACCGTTGCTCGAGAAAGGTGCTGTGATTCTTCGCAAAGGAATTCATAACGTAGCGTCTCATCTGACCATGAGCCCGAGGACGGAGACCTTGCACAAAGTGTCGTCGGCCACCAGCTCGAGTGATCACGTTTCGACGCGTCGGAGTCTGAGGCGCTCAACGAGCAGTAGGGGAGACGGACGAGGTCACATCTGAAGAAAAACGGCCTCAAAACTGTAACTAGCTGAGTGAGGCGCCGCGACACGCCGGAAGGCCGTGAGGTACTGCCGCTAGAGTACTGCTTGTCGGCGTTTGGCCAGGCGTCAACGCTCGCATGAAGACAGAGCCTGTAGCCGTCATGCGGGGGATGAATGAGGACTCGGCCGCAACCGTGGAGTCGCGCACGATCCCCGTTGCTAAAGAACACAGGGAATTGTAGAAGCGGTGGTAGGAGTAGGAAGGTTAGGTACCAGTGAGTGACTCTGTCCACTGTTGACGCGCTGGAGTAGAAGAAGGATAAACGACTGTCGACGAGGGTGCGGGGGCTTGAAAAAAGCCCGGCATCAGGGCGCGATGTCGAGAAGCCGCTGCTGAAACTTCCCCATGAATGTGCAGAGCTCGTCACGCATATGGATTAGTGGAAACGGTTGCTGGTCCGGAATAAATATTGGTTTAAAAAAAAAAAAAAAAAAGAAACGGTTGCTGGCAAAATAAAGACTTTCTCAGCGAGAATGTCTTGGTCATTATTGCATGATCGGGGGTAGATGATCGGGGGTGGAAATTAGCCGAGTGGCGACGCGTACAACGGCACAAGCGCACTTGCCGCGATGTTGATGGCGCTCTTCTGACCAGCATCATCATCCAGAGAACGAACCAAGCACTGCATTCTACAGAAGCCGCTTAGAATTACGACTCAAGAGCCAGTACTAGGTAGCTCATTTGTCCTCAGGGCTTGACTATCCGGTACTCAGAGGTTTGTCTAATGCCATTGTTTACCCTATGACCAGACTCATTTTTCAAATAGCATTCGTCTGTTCTTCCTAAAGTTCGTCCTTCGAGCAGACCTTACATACCGGAAACATGAAACAAAAAAAGAAAGTACCCGCTCAAGGTGCGTCCTTCACTGGCAGCGCCCCCGTGACGAGTACTGACTTTGTGTGAGACAGGCGCGAGTCTCATCAACATACTTACAGACGATATCCTCCTTGACATATTTGATTACTATCGAATGGATCACCACATCCCCAGCCCCCACGACAATTTTCACCCTACGTGGAAATGGCACTTATTGGTTCACGTATGTCGAAGATGGCGACAAATCATATTCGAGTCATCACACCGCCTTGATCTCCAAATCATCTGCACGATCACAACTCCTGTCACGAAGAATCTCAGTATCTGGCCAGCCTTTCCCATCGGTATTGATTGCAGGTACTTCGAGAAAAACATTCCGCCAGAACTTGCACGCAACGTCATTGCTGCGCTTGGGCACCGCGATCGTATATCTCAGATCAGGTTCAATGTAACGGGCTCACACTTTACAAGACTGGCCAGAGTCATGCGGAAGCCATTTCCGGCGCTGAGACATATCATCATTGCCTCGTTGGACGAAGAAGCACCAGTCCTTCCCGCTACATTCTTGGGAGGATCTGCGCCACGTTTACGGGAAATACATTTTGTCGATGTTCCCTTTCCGGCATTACCAACCCTTCTTTTGTCGGCCAGTGACCTCGTCATCCTCAATATTTCCGGTATACCCCCGACTGGTTACATTTCACCCAAGGCGATGGTTGTGGGCTTGGCCGGATTGACCAAGCTCGAATATTTAGTCATTGCATTCCAATCAGCTACGCCCCACCCTTCTCGAATACTCCCGCCTCCCGTATCACGGACCGTCCTTCCCGTTCTCAACTATTTTGTATTTCAGGGCGCTTGCGAGTATTTAGAAAACTTCGTCGCCCAGATCGACAGCCCTCAACTAAACAAGATTGGCTCTAATTACTTGAATCACCCTGATGAGGTTCCGACGGCCCAACTCTCCCATTTTCTCCCTCGCTCCATGATAGGCTCCAAGTTGAACCTATTCAGGCATGCGCAAGTTTGCTTTTTCGGTCGCTCTATCTCCTTTACCATATATCGACATTCGGACGGAGAGCCTTGGGTTTGGTGCCGGTACCCTCCTGGGGCCGTCATCTCATTGAAAGGGCTTTACTGGCAATTTTCCAACATAGTCCAGACGCTCAGCCAATTTTCCGCGACT
>QFDV01000132.1:3549-39917 GCA_003315845.1 Lactarius trivialis
AGCACACCATTTAATCAGACTAGCTGTGAATTGAAAAAAAAAAAAAGATGAGAGGTCACTCATTCTGCCGACAACAGAGAAGCAACGCCCCCTGAACTACTGTGACTGAGCGTGTCGTGTAGTGGCTCGTCAACAAGGGCGTCAATTGCCTTACAATCCACTACCGCACGTGCAACTTGCGCCCACGCGAGCGCCTCAAGGAGATGGTCGACTTCGTCAAGGGTCTCGGGTACGACGTCCTGGACATCGAGAACGACGACTTCGTTGGCTTCGAAGAAGTCCGATGACCGGTGCGGATTCCGTCATGGTTACCACCGCCACCGAGGCGAACCCGAACGTTTCCTCGCGTCAGTCGCTCGCCGACCTCGATGACACTTTCATCCTGCTCCACCTCCGCCTCGTACGTGCCGCTCCCATCGGGTCTCGTTTACAGACTCAACTACTGACCTGGTAGGCTACCGCGGGTATAGTGCAAATACTTAGACAACCACTGGACAACTTGAACCAACAGCTTCTGTTCCTCCCAGTTTAAGGGAAGTCCGCCGACAACGCGTTGCGCAACTCCAAGGGCTACGCCGACCTCAACGCACCCGTGTAGGACTGGACAGGCAACGACAAGATAGCCGCCATCAAATCCAGCATCGCCACACGCGGCCCTGTCGGACGTCCTTCTCCGACGGCCCCCTCCCCACGATGGGCGATGCCATCCCCTCGCAACTGCCACCCAATTCCTGCGAAGAGACCGTGCACACCCCTGGGCAGCGCGGAAATCCCTATGGTAATCCACGACGCCCCTCTGCTCCCCGCCAACGAGCATCGGATCCTTGTCCCCACTGACGTGTTGAAGCAGGACCCGGGGACTCCGACACCTCTCGCTCTCCGAGTCCCACCGAGACTGAAACCTGTATCGCACTTAATGCGCCCCTTCTGATAGATCGGACTGCGGAACGGGCTGCACTCTCGTACCGATACAGTAGTCGTGATACAGCCCACGCAAGCACTAAGCCCGAACTGCAGCTGTGACGCTGGCACTTAACCGCTGACACCTCCGAGTCTCTCTGGGCCGGGTGATCATATTGTTCACTGACAGTAGACGATCGCGATGCCGCCAATGCTAAAGTGGGCCACCTGTCACTTAGAGTGATGGTCGATAGCATGACCAAAGCTCAGAACAGTACCTGTCTAAGTGGTAATACTGCACTGTTGTGTTTAGGGTAAAGCAAAAGTCTGTTGCAACGCATGACATCTATAAATACAGGATCATACCAAAAAGAAATAGAGGCCAAATTATGGGGTACTATGTGATTAAAAAAGTGAGGCAAAGCCTGGAGTGCACTTCAAGTTCTGCACACCCCAATCCCAGAGATCTTGATGACTTTTCATAACAATGTCTGAGGAGGGTGTATTTGTCCCTTGATTTGTCCTGTCTATGCTGAGGCAAGCTATCCTGAGGCAAAGTACAAGTGAAGGCATGAAGCTACTAATAGTAGCCTTTGAGTGAGCACAGGCCGCACAGCATGAGATGAGCCAAACCAAAAATGTATATACTCCTAAGGGGCACCTCTGGTGGACCAGCTGCCTTGAAATCCTCCAGTATATCACCAGACTTGGAAAAGTGAACATATGATAATGATGTGTTTCACTTTTCCAAGTCTGGTGATGTATGGGAGGATTTCTGGTGGTTGTGGTAAGTAAATAGTATGATTCAGTCTTGAGATTCTTCACTGGGAGAGCACAGGAGGACAAGGGAGTGGCCAGGCAATGTGGGAGGTGAGCACTGGTGAGCCCTTTTGGGTGGCACAACAAATCTGAGTGACCATATCCACACAAGGCTTGATGCATGATGCAAGCTTGGTGGACGGTCATAGCAACATTGTTGGCCTTTATGGTATGGTACCACTTCAAATCATGTGGGACAGATGCTGCAATGATGGTTAAATTTATACCAAAAGAAAAACACGAGATATCCACGGGAAACACCAAAGAGAGGGAAGCAACTAATGAAACAATAAAATTACACTTCATCCACTCTGGCCATCTAGATGCTGCAGATCTGATGTAATGGCTGCCACCCGAATTTATCCTCATCAATTGGTTGTGGCCGTGGTGAACGCGGTGGTGGCGAAGCCGACGGTCTTGGTGGTTATATCAAAGACGGCATAGAACCGCTCGAGGAAAGTATAGCCATTAATGAAGTCGAGACCCTCTCCGGAGGGAGTGCCAAGATCGTTGATGACTAGGTAGATGCGGCTTGTAGTGCCGCCAATGAATGTGTTGAGTGGGCGTGGCCAAAGCTGCCCGTTTGCGGTGAGCACGAATGACGTGCCCCCGGCTGTGAAGGAGAGCGACTTAAGGTTGGTGAGCTGGGCAGTGGTGATCCTGAGCAAGCCCGTGGTGTTGTCAAGGACAGCACCAGTCGCGGTTTTGTACTTGTTGAAACCGTCTGCGCAAGAGTCATTGGTTCGTACACCGCATCTGGTTAAGAACGACGGGGTGCCAGTGCTTACCGGTAGCGAGGAGGATGAGGGTGGTTGCAGTGTCGACAATACCGGCGGTGGTCGACAGGATGACGGTTGAAGCACCGTACGTGATGGACTGGTTGATACCCCAGAATTCGCTGGCGGGGGCAGTCGTCGTACCAGGGCTGTCCAGCTCCGTGTAAGCATGGACCTCTTAGAGTTAGAGCTCGGTGACCACGCGTGCTTACATGGTCGTGATAGACCCAGTGAATTTAGTGGAGTCGGTGCCACCAAACGTCAACTCGCCATTCTTGATAGATGTCGTGTCTGTGGGCTCAAAAGACACACCAATAACGTCAAGTGGAATAGTCCCATGTTTGAATAGGTTGTCCGTGACTGTGGGGATGAGAGTATTCGTGTCTGGAGACAAGGTACCAAGCGTCAGGTCGACGGGTCCGAGCCTAGGGAATAAAGTGTCCAGCACGGATTCGAAACGACGAACTTTGCACTCACCCGAGGATACCGTCGAAGCCAGTGAAGCCAGTGGAGGTTGAGGCAACACCTATGGATTGCCCAGGAATAACGAGCCCAGGGGCAATCGTCACAGTGTCCAGGAACTCGGTGCCTAAGAAAGGGGGGGGGATAGAAATATAGGAATGTCTTTGATGATGGAGAGAAGCTCACCAGAGAACGACCCGGATCCATATGTGACAGACTGGCGGGTAGGTATTAGTTGGGGCTGTACAGCTGGTCCAAAGATGCAATACTCACCACACTGTCCTTTGTCTGCACACTCGTGCTAGTCTTAACGTAGGGTTGTCCAGCTCCTACCCAAGTATTCGAGCTTCCAATGTCAACGATACAAGTGTCTAAATGCGGCTCTCAGAATCTAGGCCAGAGATGAAGCAGCGTCACTGGCACTCACAGCTGGTGGGGGGGTTGCCAATGCTGATGGTAATCACGTAAACAGTGGCGACGTTGGTAATACCGACGCTAACGGCCGCATCGGAGCTCAAGGTGCCGCTTTGTTTTGCGTTGCCGATAGAAGCGAAGCTTCTTGCGCGAGCCTGATCCTTCTTGATGAGGTCATGGGTGCCGGTGACGTTGAGGTGTCGAGCGAAGGGCACTGAGACCGGTGCATTGCGAACGACGATAGGGTTCGCCACAACGCTAACGACCAACAAGAGGAAAGCAGTAAGAGAGACAGTTGGGAACATGGCTCGAGGTGAGAAAAAGAGGGTGAACTTGAGGAGGCAGGAGTGAATCACAACCGAATCACAACGAAATAATGGAGACGTTGATGGTGTTCTTATAGTTTGGAAGAGCCAAGCTCGGAGAGTGTCCAGGACCTAAACTTTCCCATGAAGCACAAGCATCGCACAACGTTGCTCAGGGGATATTGCGGCGCATGCTTAAGATGGCATAGCGAGCAGGTTCGTGTTGGGATAGATGAGAGTATGTAGGAAGCGAAGCTGAGGTCTCCCAATCCAGTAAATGATGCAAGAAATGATATCACGCAGCTTGTGGTCGTGAGAGCAAGCTGGAGAATATCGACTGAAAGGGCAGAGAAGGCTGTCATAGTCTAAGATACAGAACGTGGGATGCTGGGCCTTGTGCTCTATTATCGGAGAGTCTCGTAGAGAGAACTGGGCTTATCATCGTCGTTTCTAGGACGTGACTCTTAGTCTAGCGATGGGGCACTACGTGGATCCACCCTCGCGCTGGCTGGAGAAATGAGTGCTGGGTAGTCAGCGAGCTCTCGTGCCAGTTCAACGGTGGTCCACAACTGATGGAACGAATCCCTCCCAGCTGATGAATTACGAGCTGTCCGCGCGATCCAGGATCAGAGTAGGGTTTAAACTTGAAAGCCTGGGTCGAGTGAGGGGTCAACAGAAGCGGCCAATGGCTTGCAATTCAAGCGCAGGGCCAGGGCCAGTTTCTATCAGGCCGCGGGAATAGGGCACAAAAGGCACGGGAAACGTTGCCGTCGTGGGAAAAGTTGAAGCAAGACCAATGAAATTTCGGTGCCATGTTTCACAGAATGCCGGTAAACGGGAAAACCAGTGGAATATCAATGCGCGCGCAAGCCTGAGGAGTGGCAGCGCACTCGAATACAAATTCCATGAAAATGCATTCTTATCGTCATAAGAGTAGTAATCTCACTAACGGATGTCGTAGCTTCCCTCGCAGAAGTTATTGCTATCCACGCAACCAAATCGAGAATATGGGATAGAAAGCCTGTCGTCTCCGGTGTATAGGGAATTTTTTGGGGTGGCGGTAACGATATATTGCACTGGAGGCGGCCACTACTGTAAGGACGGGCTTGGCACAGTTGATTACAGCATGACATGCGCAGATTCGGGAACGGAGTTTTTTGCGACGCCTCCACTAGAGGGCCCGAACAGTCAGGTCTTCGTACGGAGAAAGTAATAAGTAATGTAAAGTTGATGAGAGAAAAAGACCACAATGCTAGGGTGAGTATGAACGGCCATGTGGGAATAACCTTTGGATGTATTGCGCGAATAGAACCCCTTGAATTTGCTCATAGTAATTGGCACCATGTCGGTGCATTCCATCCTGACGAAGTAGCAACTTGTTTACTGATAAGCGCGCAAGATAGTAAAAAAGGGCACATGTGCTCCGAATACTGAAGATAAATCCATGCAAGAATACCATGAACCTCGTGCACAGACACGATCATCAGTTTGTTTGATATGTCGTAATCAGCCCTTCATGCTATTTGGCCAAATTTTCCTTTAGCAATCGAACGGCCTCCTCAGCCGCACCCCATGACTGTTGGTAGCCACCAGGCCTGATGCAGATCAGTATGGGCAGAAAGAAATTCAAAATTTCATCACTCACCCGAATCCGTACGCATGAACGACCAAAATCGACTTTTTCTTCTCCGAAGTCTCGGACAGTTTAGGGACCAGCGCATCCTCGCTCGGAAGATCAACAAATTGTGCCTCGACCCGCGGTCCCCCTTCACGCGCAGGTCGAAGCCCCACATCGTGTGCATGAATGCGCGTAGTGGGCTCAGCCAACGCAGGCACCAGTTCCTTCGCCCGGGCCAGAATGTCGTGCGCAGTTGAAATGCTAAGTGACGTATCCCAGTTGTTAGACTGAAATGTCCCTCCAAGCAAAACCACGCCAGGTGGAGAGGCCCGTGGTATCATATATGTCACCTCAGTCATGTCTGGTGTCGCCCATTAGGAGTTCAAGCAGATGCAGGAGTCTCGAAGTCGCTTACCTTCTGGCAAAAAGGCCACACACTCGTCTACATTTGGCGCATGCACAAGCACGACCTGACCTCGTATCGGATACACCTTCATATCCACCACACCAAGAAGGGAACGAGCACCTAGGATCGACGTGCATGGGTACAGCATCATCTTCCAGATTTCATTCTAAGGCTCACCAAGTGAAGTCGCGTTGATGACTGCGCCGCCCTCTCCGGCCAATTCGCCAGCTTCGTCTAAACTGACGACCCGACGTCTCACAAAACTAACGCCTCTACCCTCTAACTGTGACTTGAGCCATGGGAGATAAGCCTCAGGATTCACAGAATAGGTGTCAAACTGGACTCCGGATCTCGCCTTGGACGGCAGGGGGTGGTCATTAGGCAATACGCGGAACTGATGCAGATCCAGGTTAGATTGATTACTTGGGATGAATCAGCTTACGTTGCGCGGGACACCCTGCCAGTTCTTCCACTGATATGCCTTCTCGGCGTCTTCTGCTCCAAAATATACCCGGGACGGAAGTATCTGCAAGCGACATTGTATTCAGGGTGCGGTAGAGGACAGATGCGGTATCGCACCCTTACTAACCCCGTCGGTATCATACTCCAGAATTTATCGCTAGAAAGCCGTGTTAGAGATCAGACATGCTTCGGGCACATCACCTCCTTGACGTACAATGTATGCTTTTCCCAACTGAGAAGTCGTTCGTCGGTTGTCAGAGGCGCCCAATCGGCACCCTAGAGACAAAAAGGTGAACCCAGTACAGAGATCGTCAGAAGGAGACTCACAGCCCACGGGCTAGCAAAGGCTTGACTAGTGGAATCTTCTGGCATATCTCGCGCTACGATCGTGACTTTGAAACCCGCCACCTCGGTTAAGACATGCGCAACAGTGAGTCCAATAACGCCTGCTCCGAGTATAACAACATGAGTTCGGGACATCTGAGCTGGTATGTTCGAGAAGTCCAACTTCAGTGCCAGTAGATCCTGCTATGGGTTGTGAGAATCACTGTGGTCAAGATCAAGGAGATTAAACTGTCCTGGTCGGAATCTGCGCATTATTTCCCACCAGGGACATCGGAATTATTCAAGTTTCAGCGCTCAGCAGCTTGAAACTTGAAACGCTTGATCCCTCACGTGGTCATTCCCACAGTCGACACAGCCACAACGGGCAATTACAAATACAGTAAGTGCCTCCTGGACTTCATTTACTCATCGCTATTGTCGCCGTCCTAGCCAGTTCCAAAGCTTCAACCCGTCTGCGCTGAGGACGTATTGTAAGCTGCGTTAGCAAATCTTTTACATCATGGCTTGTTGTGGTGGCTAGTTGTGAATCGAGAGAAGGGGAGTCACTATTCACTCATTCTGCCGACAACAGAGAAGCACCGCCCCCTAAACTGATGAACATAGCACATGCGATGGTGGCGGACAACCCCACCATCGCTAAAAAGACGACGATACAATAGCTTGCGGGCCACTCCACCAATGAATCTCTGTCGCAACAAGATATGCTCCCCCTCGTGAAGCGCGTCGTCAACGGAACCGTCAGTTGCCTTAAAAGCCACTACCGCACGCGCAACTTGCGCCCGCTGGTCCAGCCCTTCAAGGAGATCGTCAACTTTGTCATGGGTCTCGGGTGCGACGTCGCGGTCATCGAGAACTGCTACTGCGTCGGCTTCGAAGACGTGCAATGACCGGTGTGGATTTCGTCATGGTCGCCACCGCCACCGAGGCGAACATGACCGTTTACTCGTGTCAACCGCTGACCGACCTCGATGATACTTTCATCATTTTGCTCCGCCTCCGCCTCGTACGTGCCAATTCCATCGCGCTCTCGTTTACAAATCAACTACTGGCCGGTACCGCGGGTATGAGACAGCTATTGGACATCGACTAAGTTCTGTATCTCCCAGTTTAAGGACAGTCCACCAACAACGCGTTACGCAACGCAAACAACAAACCAAGGGCCACGTCAACCTCGACGCGCTCGTGCAGGAGACGCTTCAAAGCCGGCATCGCCACCCGCGAGACCACGTTCTACACTCCGCGATACCATCCTCTCGCAAGTGCCACCCAATTCCTTCGAAGAGACGATGCACACTCCTGGGCAGCGCGGAAATCTCTAGCCCGTGGTCACCCACGCTCCTCTGCTCTCCGCCAACGAAAATCGGATCCTGATCCTCTGACTGTCTGAGGCTCGGGGACGCCGACAACCTCTCTCTCCGTGACCGGAACCTCCTCACACCTAACGCATCGCTTCCAATATAGATCGAACCGGCAGACCGGGCTGCATTCTCGTATCGATACTGGAGTAATCATAAATATGGCCCACTTAAGCGTCGAAGCCCGAACCGTAGCTGTGACGCTGGCACTCAACCCTTGTGGATCCACCCCAGAAAATTAAAATCAACGCTGTTGTATATCCTGCTATGGAAAGCTGCTCGGAAAGTTTCTCCACCACTGACACCTGCCCGGGCGGACATATGGTTCATCGACGGGGGGGGATAGCGGCTCAGAACACAGCGCCCGTGTGGGTGGTATGCTAATATGTGACTACTCGTGTACTTTACAACTGCCTCTTGCATTGTAGATACTATATCTGGCTTTTTGTCGAGTCCGACAGAGTATCGGGGTGAATTGGAGATGGAAGCAACAGACGGTAAAAAATGCTAAGTGTTCAATGACTCGCCACTGAAATCCACAACGTCTTGAGTCAGAAAAGCTCCTGATGGTTTGAAGACGTCGGTATCCTGCTTGAATGAACACTTTGTGCTACAGTATAGAGGTCGTCAAGGTCATCCAAATCCTTTCTTGGTGTCCGTGTCGTTTGCTGAGCTGAGCAATGTCTCAAGGCGAAAATTCTCAGAAACCTCCAGCCAATACTGGATGAGGCCTCGGAAGACATTATCCGTCCTGATCGTATGACTTGCTTACTGGGAGCCGCGGGACGTCCTTATTCGACTTGTCTTCACTCATCAAAGTCAGAGGGGTGACCCTGCAATTATGCTGAAGGTGATCAAACACCTTCTGAACATCAGAACATGACATCGTCCCGGTCAGCCTACAAAGGGGAGGGAGTATTTGTGATTCACTTCGGAGAGTCTTATAGTATAGGAAGAGAGTGGGGACGAAGGAGGGCTGACAACTTGAAGACGACGCATCGCGGAGCTCTAGCCTGCCAATGACCGGACGTTTTGAAGGACGTAACCTTCGCGCCACTGGTACACTACAATACTCCATGGGCACAACTGACGCCCCTCTCTCTTCACCTCAGGCGAAGATCCTGATCTCGTCGGCTTCTACAGGACACGGCACCTCAAACTTGGGATGGTCAAAAAGGATTCCTGGGTAATGTTCGAGAAGTCTACTCCATCCGTCACCAGACGGCTGGGCGATCTCTCTCCGTACACATCAATGTGTTAAATAGACCTATTCGGTAACCTAGTCACCATCTCCCACTATCTAATACATCGCTTTTCCAAAAAAGAACGAGTCGTCGTCCCTGGCTGGTCCGCTGGAACCTGTTGCCCTGAACGGGACGGAAACGTGCAAGTCAAGTGGCAGATAACGAGATCAGACCTCACAGCATAAGGAAAGTAAACTGCGTTACTGGAGGTCCATGCAAAATGTCCGTACCTCAATCTAAGCGCGCAGCGCGATAAGGTGTTTCCCATCTTGTTCTTTCCACTGTTCATCGGCCTCTCTTGGACAGGTAAGTCCAAGTAGTCCCCCGGTCGCAGACGCACGGGTAACGAATCCAAATCAAGAACCAGGAAGTGAATAGAGGAGATGCGCCCCGCGCATCGTTCATCCCCACATGACAACTTTGGTGAACACAATGGCGCCACGCCCGTCCGGATTCGCGACAAAGAGCGCGCCTAGACGCGTCGCTGTAGAAAACACAGAACACCCTTTAATTGTGTGACAAGCGACAGAAGCAGTCCGCTTACCGTCGGGGACGCCGTCTTCCCCACACGGTGTGGTCACGAGGCCCGCGGCGCGAAAGGCGGCACGCACTTGGCCATATGTGCCCTTGAATAGGCCCTGACTGCCCTTTAGGGGACGGGCGTCTCCGCTGTTTTCCCCGGCGCTGACTTCTGCGTCGAATTTCCTCGTGGGCTTTGGCGGTGCTTCCATCCCCGCAGCCAAGACGGCCTTTGAGATGGCCCTGCTCAAGCGACATAGCCGTGCGCGCGTGGTTTTCTCGAAATCGACCTGCTGTAACGTTCCCTCCGCCTCCGGCTCCATCGTGGGCAATGGTGGTGTACCAGATGGGTCCTCGGAATTCGTCGACGAAGCCGTCGGAAACTGAATATACAGCCCGCCTGTCCGGAGTGACAGACCATCTTCTGATGGAACTATGTGCATCGAAGGTGGAAAGGCACTTGCGACTTCAGGTTCCACGAGGGTCTCCTCTGATGCGGAGAAATCATCGCTGAAAATCTTGAAGTGCCGGTGAGCCGAATTGCGTGCGTCGGCTGTCAAAGAAGGGTTTCTGCGGATTACGGGTCGTGTCGAGTCTGGCCCCTCTACTGCCAATTCGAGTTTGACATGTGCAACGGACGTCTTGCTCCTGAAAAGCTTTAGTGACTGGCTTCGCACGGGCATGGGTAGGGACGGCAATGGTTTGTGTGTGCTGGCCGTGGGCAACGTATTGGACCTCGAGAGTGATGGTTTTGGCACGAGATCTGATGTGTGGTAGCCAACATCGGCACGCACAATGGGGGGACGAGGCCAAATGGATACGTTGGCGAATTCGACGACATACGGGACCCCCTGTGGCGTGACTCTTACTTCAGAGTTGGAGAGCATCGCAGGGTAAGCCGGAGGATTGGGAAGAGGTAGACCACAGGAACGGCGGTTGAGCGATAAAGCTTAAAAATGGGGTGCACAAAAAGTAGACGTAAAGAAAATGTATGAAGCTCGATGGGATTGACCTGAGGCGGAAAAAGGAAGGGAAGGGGCAGACATTATACGAGACTCATATACAGGAAACCTCGAGGACAACACGTTGCAAAAGCGCACGTACCCAACGCGCACAGAAAAGCACGGGACCCAGACTACTTGTGAAAAACGCGCGTGTTCGACGGCGGCTGCTGCTGCTGCTGTTTGAAACCTCCTCGCAATGAACGGACTATGCGGATAAAGGGATACCACTTATTGTGTAGAGGTCGGATGATAACACGAAGTGTGGAACAAACGTTGGCACCAATCAGTGGGTGCCGAGTAGACAACGCAAAGGCACGGCCGCAAGCTTGTCGGAACTGTCGCGGGCATCTATTGGACGAGAGTGGTTGGAATGACGTTGCGGACAGTGACGCGTTCATCAAGCGAGCCAGAAGTGGATATTCGCGAAAGGAGAACATGATATCACGCCACGAACGTGCCAGCGGGACAAGAGTACAGGGGTTGGACGTGCCAAGCAGGTGAAGAAAGCACTCAGGAGCCTCGGGTGAGTGGTTATTGCTGGCCGGGGTGTAGTCGGGGTAACGTAACAAGAAATATTGATTAATTGGGACGAGTAGAGATCAAGCTACCATAAAGGGTAACCGAGCCTTGAAAGCAAGACGAGTTTTCAAAAGAGGGTAGGTGGATTCGAGCGATTTGTGCTCCAAATTGGCTCCGTGGAGCCACTGAAAATGAAATGAGACGCTGGTCTCAATGCGGCCCAAGTCCCGGTCGTCTCCCATCTCAGGGGTTTACAAATGCGAAAATTGGCGCGTGAAACGGATACGGTGAAGCTAAAAGGAAATCAATCAGTGGAAGCAGAAAAAAGAAAGTGGGGCGGTGTTATCGGTATCGAAGGAGGAGGTCTTACGTAAACCAATCGATGAATTGTGGGGTCCCAAAAAAATAATCACAGTATTCAGAGGGATTGAAAGTGAACAGTTTACTGCTGTATCGACGAGGATGAGCCGGTGGTTGCAGGGTGGAGTCTGAGGTTATAACTGTAAGGCTTACTACGGTTATGGCGGTATGATGTCATCGGGCCAACCCTTTAAAGAGGACAACTCGTCGCCAGAAAAAATGTGCAAAAAAAACAGGATCTTTCTCTCTCTCGCGCATATAAGAACAACTCCGTTTGGGTGAGCCATCTCCCCCATCCCTAACTAGTGTGGATAAATTCAAATGGCCTCAGCTCTCGATTTCGATTCACCCAAGTTCGAATACTTCCCTCCAACGCCACCGTCTCATTCTGACGAAGAGCCTGACCCTACCAAACCGACAACTAAACCGCCAACAGCAACTAAGCCTCCTCCATCAATGGCCGCCGTTGTTCCCGATGCCACCCCTGCCGTTAAGCCCACCTCTGCAAAGGTCACCCTTCATCTAGGCCACCTCCCCTCAAAGAAGGACATCAAAGGACCTTGGCCACGCACACCCACCCGCGTGAGCTTCTACTTGTGTTACCTCATCGCCCGGGGTTAACACACCTTCCTTCCAGGTCGATCCAAACAACCCTCCATGGCCAGCCTACCGTGGATACCATGAGTATTCTTTTGCTTATGCTACTATGGGTGTCCGCCTCCCTACTATTCTCGGGAAAGCCATAGATGACGCTACTCGCACTCTCAATGATCAGTCATCTGAGGAGAAGATTATCGATTTGGTCCAATGCATCGAACGCATGGACGTCCTCATGCAAGACTTATCCGGGAACCAAAAGCTCCGGCCCATTATTGATGATGGTGAGGCCGACGTCGCCTTGTGGAACAAAGAGATTGCCAAATACTTCCAGGGTCTGTCTGCTAGTGTGCTGTCGTATGCCTTGTCTAAACGATGAGTTTATTCAGGGAAAGATTTCATGAACGCTCCGTGGCTTTTCGCCGAGGCTTACAAGTATCGCCGTCTGCGTGAGGCGTTCACCGTCAGCAAGTTTTGGGGTGATTACGACGTATTCTACAGACAAAAGGTGATGGTGCCGTGTCAGCACCTATTCAGTGACACTAACGCGGCAGATTTTTAGTGTGATACCTTCTCTCGCTCATCAGACGCCGTCTTCGAACTGTCAATGCGCTTCGCCGAGCCCTTCACCCAGTCCGGAAAGTCTCCCGAAGCAAAGTTAGATGCCGAACGTCTCATGTTCCTTGAACTGACCCAAGGTCTGCAAAGCGTTCTGATGAATGTTTGTACATATACTGACTTTAGTTCTAGTCTGCCTTTGGGGAAATTCCACAGATCTTTCGTTGCTCATCAATATGACCGAAGAGCAAATCAAATCTCTTCAATCTACTGGTGGTGACCACCTCGCTTCGACAGAGAAAAATATCCTTGGAAATCATCTCAGTCAACTGTGGAACGCTGTCAAAGAACTCCGCGGCAAGACGGGTGGCCGCATTGACTTTATTCTCGATAATGCGGGTTTCGAGCTATACTGCGATTGTGTTTACGGTTCGTACGACAATACGCTCGAACACAGATAGAATTATCTAAATCCATAACAGCCGACTTCCTCATTCAGAGTGGTCTGGCGACGCAGATCCGTTTCCACGGCAAGAGATATCCCTGGTTTGTTTCGGATGTAACCAAGAAGGACTGGGAATGGCTCTTGAACACGATGGTCTATGGCCACCTCTTCCCGAAGTCGACTGAACAGGAGCGGGAGTCTCTACGTCGTCTCGGCTTGCGCTGGAAGGTATGCGAGCCAAGCGTTCCCGCCCGTTGCAAGGTACTCACTTCTGCGCGCCTTTAGCAATACGAACGTGAGGGTAAATGGGTTTACGAACAACACCCGTTCTGGTGTACTGGCTACACGTTCTGGGAGCTGCATAGCGAGGCGCCGGATCTCTTCTTGCACTTGTCACGCTCGGATCTTGTCTACTTCAAAGGCGATTTGAATCACCGCAAGCTCACATATGATTGTGCCGCCCCCGCATCGACACCTTTCGATATTGCCATTGGTCCGATGGCGAGCGCCGCGGGCGCACCAAGAATCTGCTCTCTTCGCACCGTTAAGAGTGATGTTGTCGTCGGCCTTGAAAGTGACGAAATTGCGGAAAAGCTCGACGAGGAAGAACCTGGCTGGAAAATTAGTGGCAAATACGTGAGCTCTTTCACATTGTCGTCGGTTCATTCATTCACCCGTAACTTTGTAGGCCATTGTTCTTCTCTCCGAGGGTAGACCTGGAGAGAAAGTCCGCTTTGCGTAGAGATTCAAGATTCGAGTTCATTTCCTGCGCTGTATCGACGCACTACGACCCAATTTCTCTCACGAAACGCAGTCTCTCTTTTTTTTATCGTAATTGTTACATGTGTTCAGTCTCCAATAGTGTCATACGCCTCCGGATTCGCATACCATTCATACGTCGACATCGAGCATTTGTAGTCTCTCCCTTGTGTAATATAATTCAGATGTTGTAGACGTTGCGCCACGATCACGGCCATCGCTCGGAGCGCTCGGAAGTGCTTCGGAATTCGTCGGCTGTTCTCGGCCCGGATCGGCGTTGGTACAGTCGCTGGCACTGCAGCACTTCGCAGGCGCAGCTGAAGGGACGCATGAAGTGCAGGGTGACACTACTCACCAACGTCGCCATATCTCATGCCGAAGAAGTCTACCCACTCTCCCTCAGGCTCTTCCTTTTTTCCGCCCAATGACCAGGCGACATACAGAGACCTTTTACTCTTCGAAGAGCGATTGAAGACAAACGCACTCACCCTCAATCGCAGAAAGTCTCGTTATCAGTGTGCGTTCCACCTCCTACTAATAAAACTTCCTGACAAGGCGCTATGCACTCAGTCTTTCTTGCTCAATTGATCATTGTCATCATCTTCCTGCTTTGTGAAGTCCTTCTCAATACGTCGTTTCTCTCCGTCCCCTACCAGTACTTCCTTCGCCTTGCCCTTCCAAGTGTCTACGGGCCAGATGTTGTGGAGGTACATCTACCTCCATACGTCGCATCCGGACTTCTTTTTGTCTCCGTGACGACATTACTCCTATTCTTCGCAACTGGCCTATATTCCGAAAAGATAGGCTACGCTAATCGGTGCGGTCTCAGCTGCTTTCGTTGCCCAGACTCTCTCATTCCATGCAGCTATGTTCCTCGCGTAAATCGCGCACTGCGTAATTTCAACATGTACCTAAACATGCGCCAAGCGCCCCGCAGATCTCCGTTCGACCCACTCTCCTACCTTTTTCCGCGCTCTTCTTTCTCCGGTAGGTCAGTACCCCCAAATCGAGCTCGGTCATCTTCTCCCACGCGATTGGGAAAACGGTCATCTTCCACTGTCCCGATGCCGTCGATACCCCCAACAACAAATCCCCGTGGGGAGCTCATTTTCTCATCCCGCGTGGAACGATGTTTCCGGGACGCGTACGAGCGCTACCGCACCGCCTTTGAACGCAAACGAGATGAGCGCGAGCGGCAGGCCGCCGCACGCACTTGGAGTGGATGGCTTCTGCAAAAGTTGCCTTGGAATCGCCCAGCTCCAACGACGGACTCTGCTACACCGACCCCCTCGCAGAGTCGCATCGGTTCACTAGCAGTGAGAGGGCGCGTTGGAGAATTATCATCGGGTACTTCACCTGCGTCGTCGGGTAAATCAACACCCATAGCGTCGTCAGAATCCAGTCGTCGGAGACCAACAGCGCCTTCTATCGACGTGTAGTTTATGAACAAAACCAGGATTTACTCTAGATTACCAGAACTTGTAGTAACGTGTGTTGTACAGTACAGCGGTTACAGTCGCGATCATGTGATGTGATAAGACGCGACAAGTTGACTGTGTACTCGCTTGACAGCTTGACCGACTTGAAGCACAACCTCTTTCTCTTCTCTGGTTCCTCGCCATAATGGCTTGGAATATCGACTATGAACATGATTCAGAGGAAGTAATATTATTGAAGAAGCACATTGCAGACCAAGGTTGGGGGCGTCTATGTTTAGCTCATTGTCCAGCCTTGTCAACTCATATTCTATCACAACCTCAGACAGTCGCAACTCTACTTTACATGGGCAATTATTGAAGACAAAGAATGCCTTGGAAGATAACAAGACTACACTCGATGAGACGACCCGTAAGGTACGCTACGAATTGCCTTGCATCTGAGTTGATACCCATCGTGCTGTGGCCATTCAGTTGCTCCAGGTGGCCGATAAGTCGCAAGCACTCGACGAGGAGCTCCGGGAATGCAAGGAAAAGCTGGACAAGGAGAGGGTCACGCGGCAGAACGTAGACCTGACTGTTCGCTCAGCGGTGGAAAAAGGCAAACAAGAGGAAGTCGCCCGACGGGAGCTCCAACAAGCCCTCGAGTCCATATCATCTCGCGAGACCGCTTCCAACACAACCATATCAAACCTGCGAAGCGAAAAGGCTGCTCTCGAGCTTCGCATGCGGGAACTCGAGTCGAACCTCCAGCAGGTGATCAGTGCTGCGACTCCCAAGAGAAAGGGTCGCGCGCGCTCATCCTCGCTCTCGGATATCCGGATCACCTCACTCGAGCGGGACCTTGGCGAATCACGGGCTTCGGTGCTAGATCTACAGGCTGAACTTGGGAAGGCTCAAGAGAAACTTAGGCGCAACGAGGAGGATCTCGTCAGAGTCGAGAATAAGAGCACCGTTCTCGAGCGTAGGATGGCCGACGAGATGAAGAACATGGAAGAGAGATTGGCCAGCAAAGATGAGGAGATTTCGCGGCTATCGGGTGGAGAAGACCTCGCTCTTGCACAGGAGCGCGAGGAGGAGCTCATCCGGAGGATCGAGGGAGAAGAAGCTAAAGTGCAGGCTCTGGAACGTCTGTTATCGGAAACCCCGGATCTCAAAGCGATGGAGAGAGCACTACAGAAAGCTGAAAAGAGGGTCGCGGCAGAGATCAACAAAGTCAATGGTCTCGAGGAGAAGAATGCTGGTCTCAGTAGGGATATGAGACAGGTCCGAGATGCGTTGGAGGAATCGCATGCCCATGCCGAGAGCCTCAAGACTGCTCTTGATGATAGGGACTCACTTGTGCGCTCCTTGCGGGTGCAAGAAAGGTACGCTGGTGATGACTTGCACGCCAAACGTATTCTCATCCTCGGCAGAGCCCTTAAGACGCAGGTGAGCGTTCAGCAAAACGATATCCGATCTCTTGGAGCTACACAGTCAAGTACGTCGTCTATTTGTCCCATTTAAAGGAAGTAACTAATGGTCCTACTCTCCAGCCCACGCTTCAAGTACTGCACCCGGACACACTCACGATGGCCCCGTGACCGACGTTGAGACCGTAGAGAAACTCCTGGCTGCTGTGGATCGTCTAAGAGGCGAGCGCGATGACCTACGCCGACAACTCGAATTCCTGCAGGTCGAGTCCAAGTTTACCATCGAAGCGCTCGAAAACAAAATAAACTCTGGAACCTCATTCGCTAAAGCGGCCGCAACTACTGAGGTTCTTCAGCTCCAGAATGAAGTTCAAGAGCTTCTCGAGCGATTGGCGAAGGCAAGTTCGCGCTCGCATATGGACTTGTCCTCGTCGGCGATGGAGTCATCTAGACTCGGTCTCATCGCTACTGCGTCTCTGGTCATGGTAGAGCACTTGCAGACACGCACCGATCATGACAGCGAGGCGATGGAACAAGCACTTGTCGAAATCTCCCATCTTCGCTCTCAGTTGCAAGACACTGTGGCCTCGAGCGGGGAGTCCCAACGCACATCTCATGCCCTACAGCAATCTTCGCTTGACCTGCAGCATCGACAGGAGTCAAGCACCAGCAGCCTACACGACACCCAGCAGCAGCGCGACGATCTGCTCCTCCAAGTCGAACACTTGCAGTCTCAGATCATGGCAAGTGATCGCCTTAGAGAACAATACCAAGAACTGCAGTCCGGCCACGAACGCACGGCTGCTAGGCTCGCCGACGTTACGAACGCCCTCGAAGACGCGGAGTCCGAGCGTAACTCGCTCAGAGTTGAAGTCGTCAACCTCAAAGGCGACACGGTTTCAGCTCAGGATTCACTCAAGCAAGCTGAGCAACGCTATAGCGATCTACAGAATCAACAACTCTCTTCCATGTCATCTGTCCAAGTCAATCGCAAACTGAAGGAGCAGATTGAAGAATTGGAAGGTCGCGTGGCCCGTCGTACAGAACAGATTGGTATCCATCAACACGACATCAAGCGTCTCGAAACGAATCTCAAGCTCCAGGAAGATCGCATAGCGGAGATGACGAACGAGCTTGAGATCGCAATGTCGGAAAAGCAGAGTATGGTAGAAGATTGTGCCGACGCACGGGAAGCGCGGGATCGCGCGCTCAGGAAGGCAGATGACTTGGAGGATGCCGTGGAGACTCTGCAGACGCAACGGCGCTCGTCCGAAGCACAACGCGATGGCGAGGTGTCCGCTCTGGTCGGGGTCTGGTCTTCTACGTTGGCCAAATCACGGTCGTCTATTACTCGTCTTCGCACTGCCGCTCACGAAGCGAGCGCCGCAAATCTTGACATGTCTCAAAGGCTTCAGTTCATTTCCGTGGAACGTGATTCCGCCTTGTCACTTCTGGAACAGCATGCTTCGGAACTTGAACTGGATCGGAAGGCAGCTGTCGCCCACAGAGAAGAGGCCCGCAATGCCATTGTCGCTCTCGCAGTCGTTCGAACGACCGGCGCAGAACACCGACGCGCCATGCTCCAAGACCGAGAACGGATTTGTGCCCTCCTCTCAGCCACTCGGGACGAGCTCAATGATCGCCTCGAGGAGATCAGTTCGCTACAAGATCGGTTGCAAGGGACACGTGATCAGGAACTCTCTGAACAACAGGCGAGGCACTCCGCCGAAGTCGCCAAATTAAAGGCGGCAAACGCGGACCTTAGCCAGTTACGCGCGGAAGTGGAAGACGAGCTAGCCCAAACCCGGGATGAGGATGTCCAACTTCGCGCAGACATCGACGCGATTCAAGAACAGATTGCTCAGCTTCAGACAGATCACGCGGAGGAACTCGAATCCCTACGAGGCAAGTTGCAGCAAGTCGCCGTAGACCTTCAGGAGGCTCGAGAAGCACACGCACTGGCGGAGAAAGCTTCGTTGGAACTTTCTGAAGCTAACGCTGAACTCGAGGGTCGTCTCGATGACATGTCAAAGCAGCAGGATGCAGGCGGCTTATTAGTTGCAGATCTTCAAAGCCGCGAATCAGATCACAAAAAGCAGGTGCTTGGTATTCAAAATCGCCTTGATAATGCTACGAAAGAATTGCGGCAGACGACGCGAGAGAAGGATGACCTGGAAATCCTTCTGCATCAGGCGAGAGCTGGACTTTCCCGTGCCACCGACGTCACGGAAGACCGAGTCCGTGAACTACTCCAAGAACGCGATGCTCTCCAGGAAGAAATGGATCAAGCTGAGTCTCATCACACAACAGAATTGGCTCAAGTCCAAGAGCGTCTGCGGCGACTTCAGACCGAGGCCGATTCCCTTCGCGCACAACTAGACAAGGCCTTCGCGGACACCAAACATATGCGTGCCGCTTTTGAAACGGAACTCGGAGAATCTGCTGAACGCTTCGAGGACGCTAGAGCACAGCAAGATGCTGCTCAAGCTCAATTGTCTTCTCTTGAAACTGAATTCGACGACTTGGAGACCCGCCTTCAGACCGCGACGGAGGAGAAGGACGCGCTCGAGGCAATGAACACCAATCTCGAGTCCGAAATCCAACGTACACACTCTATGCAGCGTTATCTCGAGAGCCAGCTCAAGGATAGGTCCGCCAAGTTTCGACTGCATGTTCTCCTTCCACGCTCACACTGTTATTTCGCAGCGCACACGAGTCCGCCGTCGCAAAGGCAGAACTCGAAGAAGTCAGAGAGAAACTCGCACTTGCCGAACGAGACGGGAAAGTAGCTGAAATGCGGCTTACTTTCCAAGCTGCACAACACGATCAGGCGATGGCCTCCCTCAAACAGGAGATCCAAGATCTGCCTACAGGATCGAGGCAAGACGAAAGGATCCAAGAACTCGAAGGAAAGATCGGGTATATGGATGCATTGATGCGCTCGAAGACGCAGGAGATTGAAGAAAACGACGATCGCTTCATTGAGTAAGTGCCTCGAATCGCCGTCGCCTCATGCTGTGACTAGACATGTACTACCCTCAGACTTCACAAAGAGAAGAAGAAGTTGACGACCAAGGTCGAAACACTCTCCAGAAAGGTGCAAACCCTTCAGACCAAGCTAGCAGCTCTCAGAGATGGTGCTACCAATCAAGAACCCGCGCAACATGCTTCCTCTTCTAAACGAAGACCATCTCTTGGACAACCTCTTGCTGGCACTGCAACGCACAGGTCTTCACCTCCAGCCTCGGCAGTCCCATCCGGCTCTCCCTCTCGTGCTCGCACCACGTCAGGCCCTTCTGCGCTCGTTAGTCGTAAGACCCCCGAGGGCCGACGTGCACCATCTGTGTTCCGCGCGAAGACACCGGAACCCGTCAAGACAACCCCCCCTAGACCCCAAGACCCACTCCCGACAGCTGTAGTTGCCGGTAAAAAGCGAGCCGCACCAGACGACGGAGATGAAGCTGTACCTGCCCAAGGGTTCACGTCCGAGGGGGTGCTTGTCAAGGAGCCTAATGCTACGAGTACCCCGAGGAGGCGAAAGAGCCCTCGCACAGGTTTCACGCCTGTTCGGAATACCACGGCTCGCCCAATGACGACACTGGTGGCGCCAGGGTCTGCTGCTCAGGCCCTCCCGCCTCTTGTGATTTCTGATGTCACAAACAGCCCGCGAGGTCAGCCGCCCGTTGATGCCAAGGTCAAGCGAGGTTGGCTGGGTGCACCCATGTCGAAACCTTCGCAATCCAGTGGCGGTGCGACGGCTAGAGTGATTTCAACGCGGCCTGGCGCCGCTGAAAGAGGTCGTTGACTCGGGCTCGGACATCACTTGCATGGAGCTTTGGTAGTTAGTCTCATCGCTGTCGTTCACCGTTGTCGCCACATGTATCGTTACCGTCATGTCATATTTATTTCCTATCAATCTGCAATACACATGCACATACATGCATATGGCTTATTTCATGTAGACTCTGATAGACGCCTGAGTATAATCACGAGCCACTATTCTTTCCGCTTACGGTAACTTAAACTTGAGTTACTACGCTGGTGTAAATACCTCGACCGTCACCGCAGTCACTAGTGGAGAAATAATCGATCGAAATTACACGATGTTCAAGACCACAGGCCGCGGTCTCATGGATCTTTCGACGGATTTGCGAGAAAGACAGGACTGGGAGGTCGGGACGCTCAGGGCCCTCGACCATCTCCTGCACACGTCAACTTTTGCATTCGATCCCGTGTCCAGTATACTTGCGATAGGTGAATATGGTCACTCAGTTATGGTCAGCGGACTGTATTGAGCACAACAGGTACATTTAATGGGACAATCCGAATATTTGGTGCCCCTGGTGTGGAGACAAGCTTGACGCTGTCGTCACCGACACCTATCAAGTTCTTGCAATTCGCGACAAATTTGTTCAAGCTCGCGTGCATCGGTGAGAAATGCAGCATGTATTTAGCCGTGGATCCCGTTCTGAATAGGTGTGTAGATGGAAACAACAAGCTGTATTTATGGGATCTTACAGCACATGGACAAATCAAGCTAGAAACTAGCATGCGCTTTGACCGACCAGTAACGTCAGTTTAGACTCAGATCTAGGAGATGTATAAAGCTGAAGGTGTGCCGTCGCTAGCTGCCTCACGCTTTCTCCCTCCCATACCCATGTCCGTTCTTCAGTTTCCTTCACGCCTCGAGCCTTCCTGAAACCTTCGCCCTCTAGGCATTCATCGGACTCGAATCTGGAGAGATCAAATCTTATGACCTTTTATGTCGGCGTGTTTCTACATACGTCATCCCAAACGCCTGGGAAGTGTACGAGAAGAAATTAGCCACTAGTGGTAGTGGTATGTATGCGGATACCGACCCGACGTCGTGAGTGCGAACACCATACAATCCCGAACCACCGTTGATGTGCTGCACAGGAGGGTCCCTGTCGACGTTGTCGTGCATCCAAGAAACCTTAATTTCGTATTTATTGCGTATGGAGGTACTCGTTCAAACGGGTTCCTTTCACTCCTGGCTGAGATCTGCATTCCCAGGCGGTGTCGTTTTCTTCGACCTTGTAATACTCACATCCCATTGCTTAGGGGTGATATATTGACGAGTTGTCACAGAAAGAACAGAAGACGTTGGGTACATATGAGCTTCTCGTACCTGCGGGGGCACCAGGAGGTTCAGGATATACCGACCCTGTGACTCATCTTTATGCTCTCTATTAGCCGGGACCACTGAGGCTGTCATTTTCCAGGACCTTCTCAAGCATCGGAGGCCCAACGTTTCTTCTCTCTGTGTCCATCCTGCTGGCCATTTCTTCGCTGTCGGCCACGTGGATGGGTCTATAGCCTTCTGGGCGGTGGAAGACGACACTCAGCCACTTACGGTTCGGACCTTGGATGAGGTCGACGTTCTCAAAGTAGATGGTGAGAAATTAGAACAGTATCTTTCTGATGAGGACGGCCACCGAAGACATACGGGTAAGCCCCATGAACCTAGAGAACCTATCTTCAAACTTGCCTGGAGTGGTTATCCCAACTCATACGACCCAAGAGGTGGAGAAACATCTCTAACCATTCTCGGTGGCCAATTCAATCGTGACCCCCCCGGAATCAACGTTCTCTGGCTCCCTGCCTTCAATCCTCCCGCGCCACCGTCCCTTTCTAATGACCAATCGTTACACCTATTCTTTCGGGACCCAATGCGGGAGTCTCTGGCACCGCTTAACGCATACTTTTATCCTACGCCTGGTCTTGCTCAGGACTTCTTGCTCATGCCACGAGACAGCCCTCATTTTGGCGGCGCCTGGAATCCCACGACTATCTTGATGCTTTTTGAATGCGGGGAAGAGACTCGCGCACTCGAGGCACAGCAATTTCCTCCTCTTGAATTCCTCGCCAGTGTACCCACGCCGTCTCGGAGTACAGAAGATACGAAGGATGCTGATAAAGAAAGCCATGACTCGGAAGCCCTTGCACAGGACCTTGCCACAACTTTGCAGTCGATGACCGTGAATGAAGAACCGAAGAAGCTTCTTCTCCCGCCTTCCCTGTGGAGCGGCCCAGACGCTGTCGTAGACGCCGATCTCATTTCGCTCGATCGCATTTCATATGAGACACTGTCAAGATCTAGTGAGCCCGAGGTAGATGAACTCCTTCTAGAAGGTGGCATCTCTACTCCAGATGAAGAAATCGTCGGTGCGATCAAACACGCCAAGGTAGTTGCCCAACAATCCCTGCTTTCAAATCTGACGTGGCAACCACGCAGTTTGAACCCCATCGTATTATTATTACGCGCAACGCGGATCTCTCGATACGTTTCCTGGACGTATCTGTGCAACTTCTTATCCCCTCTGCGTCGTCACCCTTCACGTCTGCGTTTCCTCACGCCCTTTCTGGTCTTTCTATCGATGTCCTCGCTCTCATAGGGTCACCAGAGATAGCCGGACATGGACTTGCCAGCTTTGCAGGGCAAGCACGAATCGATGATGTGCAGCTTGCCACCGAATCGCTGGAAGTTGCACTCGTGCTTAGTGGAGGAGAGGTACTACTCTATAGGATGACAGATCACCAGGGTGCCGTTGGAAGAGAGCTGCTTGACAAGCAACTTGTGTCATTAGAACACGTGCCAGTCGCCGAGGGTCTGCGTTTTAAGCCCTACTTCTTGATCAAAGCCGAGGCGCCAGTCACCGCCTTCTCTATATCAGATGTCGGTGAGTATCCTGTTCGATTTCGCCTTCATTGCACTACATATGTTCGACAGGCTTCGCTGCGGTCGCATATGCGAACGGGTCGCTGTCTGTCATCGACATGCGTGGCCCACGGGTGATGCTACGGGTCGACAAAGCACCACAGTCCACTTATCGTCATTCATTCATGCATCGTCACGGTAACTCGAGCGGCACTGACCCAGTATCAAGTCTCGCGTGGGCGATCAGTGGGATCAAGTCAGGTGAATCCTCACTTGTTTTTCCGTTCCTCGGAAAGCAATCTGAAAATCCACTTTTCGTAGACGCAACACCGCGAATACGGCTGGTAGCTGTCCGGGCTTCCGGTCATGTCCACGTATATACGCTTGCGCGAGGTGGAGATGGTGCTTGGTCGATACTCTCGACGTCATTTGAGGCGGAAGGTGTGCCAGCGCCTCTGGCTCATGGTACGTTCGTCCTCGATGCGCATACGGGAACGCCGTGCAGGGCCGACAAAGCCCACCTTACCGTCGCGCTCGAGTTCAAAGCGTCCAAAGATACTTCTGAGGAAGGCGTACGGTGCCTGCTGCTCGTGGTAGGCGCGAGAGCTGTACGATGCCTGGCGGATTTCGGGGACGACCGAATAGCGAAGGCCGAGTGGGGGTCTAAAGCAGGTGGCGCGGTGGGTGCGCAAGTGATCGACCGGAACGGTGATTTTGCTCTTCACTCGCACATGTCAGTTACTGACCGGCGCGCTTCAGGGTCTTACGCGCTAGCGGTATTTACGGACAAGCGCGAGGTCCTTGTCTACTCTCTCCCGGCGCTGGACTTTTTGCATACACTGCCATTGACTGCTGCTTCGTCGATGTGAGTGCATCCTGCGTAGCTAATCCCAAGGCACCAAATAATATTGTGCATTAGCCCCCCTTCTGTAGACCACACGGGCGACCTCCTCACGCTCGTCCCTCTCCACGATACCATACACACCCCTGCGTCCCCACACGCCCGCGCGTCCTCCCCAACGCCTTCCCAAGCCAGTGCCGCTGCCGCGTCCGTCCTGTCTTCCAAGACGACCAGCACGGCCCCAAGCACCACCACTACCACCACAGTAGATTCCACGCCATCGTCTCCAATCAAGTGCCTCCGTCTCGACTCTCTCTTCAACATCCGGCGTGGACACCACGTACCGCTCGTCTCGCTCACGGAGCGCAAAGACGGCACGGAGCGCACGGCGCCGCCCGCGCCTGCACCCGTGAGCCTCGGCCCTGCAGACTGGCGGTCCTGGCTCGGCGGGCTCGTCGGTTCGAAGGCCGTGACTGGGGACCAGATCGACGCGCTTTGTACGAGTTCATTCCCGTGCTGCCTTTTTTTTTTTGGCCCTGACGAAGTTGGGTTTTGTAGTGGCGGGGCCAGACAGACCCGTACCGGAAAAGCTTGAGCCCCGCGTTGCTCAAGGAAGCGGAGATTATGCTGAGTGGAAAGCTGGATCGAGCAAGGCAGGGGAAACCGCCACGTCCATGGCCCAGACGAAGGGTGCTCTGTATAACAGGCTGCACGCAGCCGTAGCTGAGCGCGGGTGGGCGTGTTTTCTTATCTTACTCGAGATGCTCGACCTCACCGTTATTCAGGGAAATGCTTAATGATCTAGAAACGAGTGTCAACTCTCTAGAACAAGGTAGCAAGAATATGTTAACGCAGGCCAAACTGCTTGCGACGAAGCAGACCGCCAAGAGTTGGCTTCCAAAGTTCTAGTCGACCAACGCGATGGTTTGCACAAGAGAAAGCTAGGATGTACTGATAACGATACATAACTGACATCTCGAATGCCTGTGCTATGGTGTAGAAATTTGTACAGATACAGGTACAGATACAATAAATGGGCAGAGCCACCAATCCTCACTCACGCCTTTGACATGAATTGTTTCGTCAGACCCGTGGTCATTTTCTTGCGGTGCTCGTTGAGCATGCCCAGGAAGCCATCGTCGGCGGTGGTCTCGCACTTGTGATTCCATTCCTCAGTATGACGAATGACCTGATGCGTGTCGTCGAGTTGAAGGGTGAGAAGCGAATTAACAACCTAGGGCAACTCGGTCAACTGTGCGTAATACGGCAGCCTAAGGAAATTCCCAACCTTGAAGGGAGAAGCGGCTTGAGCATTGCGGAAATATGCGATGTCTTGATCAATGAGGAGTAGGCTGGGTGGCGTGCCAGGCGGGTTCTTGAGGACACGAAGCTTTTGAATGTCGGAGCGCGGGAAGAGCTGTTGGTGGCGTCAATAGGCGCTTGGCGCCAATCAATCGCGCGTTTGGGACGTACGTTTGGGAGCGCGTCAAATTGCGCACGGATGGTGTCTACCCCGCGTGCGATACCGATAGGATCGTGGAGTACCGCGTCATGAGTATAGATCTCATATGAGGTCTGCAGAAACGAGAGAAATGAGTGACAATATGAAAAGGGCGGCGGCGAGGACGCACTTTCTGGGCTTTGCAGGAGTATAGTTCTCGGAGAGAGCGCAGGATGCGAGCCTCTGGGCCATCGGGATCGATCGTGCGTTCTGGGAGCGCACGCGTCTGATCTGGGGTAAGGCCCGACGCATTGGGCTTCTCGTGAGGTATCGTCGTGCTGACGAAGGTGAATTGTTTAGGATCACATTGGACATAGGAAGGTGGTTTTGGGTTGGATATGCGACGGAGGGAGGCGGTACGGGTCATTTGGAGGTGAGGGGAGGGGGGTTGACAGAGAACCATGGTTGTTTGATGAGTGGAGCGAAGGAGAGGGGGGCTTAAATGGGCTGGTGGAATTCATCGAGAAATGCTTCCGACGTGGCCTTGAAAAAGCCCATTGACTTATGGAAGTTTCCATCGAATCGGCTGTCGTGTCCAGCATGCGATCTCGCCAGCAAACACCACACGATGAAGAGTTAACGAGCCCTTCGTTATTATGTAATCATACACCTCCTCTCTCATTCATGGCCAACTACGATTCACTCCATCGGCAATGCCGTACCCTCGAGTCTCTATTCGACGCAAAGCTTACTTCATATGCTCGTCTTGCAGCATCAATATCTCGCTCAGGACCAGAACTTGATCTCGAAGCTGGCCCATCCTGGCGTGAGGCGGAAAGCGAAGTCGAAGACCTTCTCGAAAAGGTACGAGCCATATGCTGCGCGCCCCTTCGGCCCAGACGCTAACCGGAGCTTGCGATGAGTAGCTAGGTGAAACTAATGCGGCATTGGGCACTATCACCCAGGACTCGGACAATCCCCCATCGCAATCTATGCTGCGGGCCATTCAACGCCACCGAGACGTGTTTCAGGATTACGGGAAGGAGTTCAGGCGGACAAAGGTGCACACCTGCCCGTTCTACCACCCCTTCTTCTGCTCTGTTTGTCCTCATTCGCAACCCCTCAGGCAAATGTACAGGCCGCCGTTGATCAGGTGAACCTGCTTAGCGGCGTACGCAATGACATCGAGTGCGTGTCCTCTCGCTGCCCTTCAGACAATGTGGATGAACTAGAGTTACTACAGTGCATACAAGTCCTCTGCCGCAGAAGCGTTACTCTCAGAACGGGGGCGTATTGACAGCTCACACCAGATGATCGATGCTACATTAGAGTGCGCTCTCGATCATCTTCTCTTCACTCTTCGCTTCTTCTGACGCTTTCATGTACCTCCAGACAAGCCCACGAGACCCGTGCGGAGTTTGGACGCCAACGTTCATCGCTTGGTTCTATCCAGACGCGGATGGTCGGGGTCCTCAGTAAGTTCTTTTCCATACCCTTCCAGCACGGCTGTTAATTAACGGGCTGTTTGCTTTCTTCATGTTTCAGACACAGTGCCGGGTATTAACAACATTCTTTCCATGATTCACAAGCGCCGTAGGCGCGACGCATACATTATTGGGGGTCTGATTGGTATTTGTATATTCTTCCTATTGCGTTACATGTTTCGATAGTCCATAGCATTCAGGGCGAGTTGATGTTGGATACCATATAGTGAACAGATTTAGATTTATTGATGGTCGTACAGCACTCGACAGCTATTACGTCGAAATTTTAAGACTCACCTTCATCTTCACTCTCCACCAAATCAAGACTGTAATCTCGCCTCCGCCGTTCTCGCGAGCTGAGTCCTTGGTTCGGTGCTACATGCCCGCCTTTTACGAACGCGCGCCAGTTCGACTCGAGCCGCCTGATTACACCCCACTTTGCCTCGTCTATGGGCGGTGCGTCCTCCCACGCGTCCTCAATCGGCCAGTCATGAATTTTCGCAACCATGCATGCCATGTCCCAAGTGCGTGCGGGTGCGTCGCGCGCATCCGGCCAATCGGACTCGACAAGAAGTCGCGTCGGTGCACATTCACGGACGAGGGCAGTGAAGTTCGGTATGCTGCTATTGATGGCCGTCGAAAGCGACAGGTATACGTTCGGGTGGTGTTTCTGAGGCTGCCTCCATCAGCAGATAGTCCTCCCCTCCTCCCCGGTGTTGGGAAGGGGAAACCGAAAGCTGGGTGAGTGGGTGAAGGAACGAACGCACCCCAATCTCGCGCCACGCCTCGGGACTGAACTTGCAGCTGTGCACATCGACGCTGATCGCGAACCACCCAGCACCGTGCGCCTTTGCCATGCGGTCGAACAGCGCGCGCGTCTGGGAGGGCGCTTTGACGCTGTGCATGCTCACGTTGCGCCGCAGCTCGACGGCGAGAGCGAGTTGGGCCTCGAGCACAGCGAGCTGGTGTGCGAGGGGCGTCACGAACGGCGATAACCCGCGGCCGTTTTCGTTTTCGTTTGCCTCGGCGTCGGGTGCACCGGGACTGGCAAAGGGGACACGCGCGACACGGTCGATGCCGACTTCGCCGAGCATCGCAGAGGGAAACTCGGTGAGGTGCGCACGCACGTCCGTGAGGACGTCGGCGAGGGGTATGGGCTGCGGGAGGGCGGGGAGTAGACGCGTAAAAGCGGCCTCGAGCTTGGCGCTTGGTGGCGGAGACGACTCGGGGAGGAAGAGCGCGCGGTAGTGGACTGCGCTGTCCGGGACAGGTGCGCTTAGGGATATCCTGTGTGCCCACCAGGGGTGGTAGCCGAATGCGGGGACGATGCGATTGGGATGGGCCCGCGCGAGCGCGGCGACTTTGGACTGGTCGCCCGCCTGCGTCGACATTGCGCAGAGCGTGCATGGGAGGGATTCGATGGAGGATGTCGTGATAGAAGGGGCATCTGTCGGATGGCAGTGAACATCGACGAGGTGTGCAAGGACCTGGGGTGCAGGCGACATGATGGTCGCGATAAGGGAACATCGAAGCTGCAGCCCTGCTTACGTTTTACGTTCTACGCTGCGCCAGGCTGGCAACAGCCATTGCGCATGTTCCTTCGCTCCATTAAATCTCACTCGCGGAACATTGTGCTGCGCTATCCACGGTCATTCTACAGATTAGATGCACACAACATGCACAGCATAGACACGTCCCCACCCCAAGCGCGTTGGATGAAGGATACGCTCGACCGCAGCACGTTCCACAGAACGGTTCCTGTACTCGCGGCGCGCGTGCCCGCGGCCAAAACGAGTTCTGTACTCAAGGCAGAAGCGATGCGAGGGTCAGCCCATGCCTCTCCGGGGGTCCCATTCCCTGCTCACGCGCTTATGAAGCTTCCTCATCGATCTGCGAAGAATACCTAGCGTGATTGCGGATACCGAGCATCCGCGTGGCGATAATAATCTCGTTTTGTTTCGTGTACAACAAGAAGGTGTGTTTGGACAGAGCTCTCACCTCGTCAATCTTATAAATATCTTTCTGTGACACCCAGTGGTACTGATTGTCAACTTTAGCTGACCTATCTGCGGATGCTCGGTCATATTTGAATTCACAAAGTGTAACTCTGACAACACACGATATCGAACTCTCTTACGACTATTGGACCGCTGGTACGTTAGATTACTCCGTGTTTTTTCAAGCTGACACCCGTAGATGACATCCTGAACGCAATTCTTCCGGAGGAGCTCCTTGACGGTTCTCCTTCAGGTTTTTCGGCCACAGGACATCTTGGTAGATTTTGCCATGTAGATCTTCTCTGTTGGACCTTATTGTGTCACGCAGCTCACATGAACCTCAACAATGAATATCTCCCATACAAGCACATCATTGGGCAGGTTATCCTCGACGTGAGTGAGTTGCCAACGACTCACATTCTTCTGTCAACTTGCTCTGTAGAAAAATAAACGCTTGCGGACGGTTGTCAACAAGCTCGACTCGATCGACACTCAATTCCGGTTTTTCAAAATGGAGCTCTTAGCCGGAGAGCCTGACTACGTCGTTGAACACGTCAGTTCTCCGCCCTTCGTGCCTCAACCGTGTCTAAGAATTCAGGACAGATCGAATCCGATTGTCGTTTCAAGTTTGATTTTTCACGTGTATACTGGAATTCGCGGTTACACACGGAGCATGCACGCCTTGTGAATTTGTTCCAACCGGAAGAGCTGGTAGCCGACGTGTTCGCTGGCGTCGGCCCGTTTGCTCTACCCGCGGCGAAAAAGGGTTGTGCCGTGTTGGCAAACGACCTGAATCCCGAGAGTTACAAATATCTCGACATCAACATCAGAGATAACAAGGTGAGTCAAGCATCACAAACACTATTCCTTGCTGAACGCATTGACTAGGTCTCTGATCGTGTGCGTGCATCGTGCATTGACGGACGTGAGTTCATCCAGCACGCGGCGAGATGGGTTGCAGCGGACCCTCTGCCTGGGTATTCGGGGCCGCCGCTTTCACAATCACAGCGTCGTGCGCAATCAAGGCAGCAATCACGCGGTTTCCCCCTCCCGCCACCCCCATCTCCGCGCAAGCACATCTCGCACTTCGTTATGAATCTTCCCGACTCGGCGATCACGTTCCTTGATGCATTTCGTGGCATATTTGCGCCCTCGTCAATGTCGGTCGTTGACCTGCAGGGGTTGTATGATGTGATGCCGATGGTTCACTGCCATTGTTTCACTCGGGAACTTGAGCGTGATGCCGCCGAAAGAGATATTCGACAAGTGCGTGTCTTGTGGATTCCGTGAATCACGTGTACTGACGGGCATGACCGGTGTGCGTGTATGGCAGCGTGTTGAAGAGCAGTTGGGATGCACGTTGAGCGCCGAGAATGAGGTTAGCGTGCATTTAGTGCGGTCAGTGGCGCCAAATAAGGACATGTATTGCATTAGCTTCCGTCTACCTCGCACAACCGCATTCGGGCAACCTCCTGAACCAATACCGTAGGCGGATACAATTTACGCTCATCCCCATGCTGCATACCTCCTCTGGGTTTGACCTTGACCCACCCTGCTATCCGATTTTCATGGCATTCCAGTTGCTTCCACATCAATGGGTCAAGTGTGGGACAGGGTTCATTCCTGCTGTTTAATGTTTACGTCATCTGAGCCCAAAAAAAAAATGATGGTTTCGCGACAAGGCTGGCCCCGGCACGCTTGCTTTCCGTTCCCTCCCGTTACCCGAACCCACATCTACTCTACACCACGCTAAACCAAGATACCTCTTGCATAGACGCACAGACACAACATAGACCTATAGAATATTCACTTCATTTTTTGCCATCGAACCAGTACTGTCATTCCTCCGTCGTCCCGGCGCCGTTCACTCAGAACACGTTCACAGTCTTTAATTGACGACCCATGACATCCTCCGCAAACCCTTTGCCTGTGGTGCATGCAGACTCCGGTGATACCAATGGGGGCGCTACGTCACGCGTCGTGCAGTCCGTCAAGAGTGCCGTGCGCGCACAAGAGTCGGAGCTGAAGCGTTGGCGCCGCACCTTCGACGTTAACGCAAAGACCGTTGTCAGCGGTGAAAAGTATGTCCCTTCGGTCGCCCCCTCGTCTCCGGAACTTTGCTGAACATGTGCGTGTGCGGTGGCAGATTTATGGATCGTGACCAGTTTGTGAACGCGATCGCGCCGAAGGGCGACCTGACGCGTCTTAGCCACACCCAGTTCGCCATTCTCTTTCGCGTCGCGGACGCTGCGAAGCGCGGCCTTTTGTCTTGGGATGACTTTGTAGTCTTCCAAGCCCTGCTCAAACGCCCAGACGCGGACTATTACATGGCCTTTCAGTATTTCGATGTGTACGCGCGTGTCCGCACTCTACGCCGGGTCTGACAGCTGATGTCCGGCAGGGATGGCTCCGGTACTATCACCTTTGACGAGTTCAAAGGCGTTTTTTCCTCCCACATTGGTCCAGACGCGATTCCGTTCGATTTTGACTGGTTAGCTCTTTCTTTTCGAGCGCGTAGTGAGAATTAAACGCGTATTCAGCGACTGGGTCAAGCTCTACCTAGGAAAGAAAAACGGGGCACACGTTCTTGGATGTGGGTGCCTTCTGCACAATCGTTATTGGAGGTGGCGCTGACGAATCTTACAGACCAAGAATTCACCCAACTGATGAAGGGTCTTCAAGGCGAACGACTGCGTCAAGCGTTCCACTACTTTGACGAAAATCAGGTCGGATTCATTCGGCCGGACCAGTTCAAGCGCGTTATGCTCGTGCGTTGTTCCAGGGCTGCTATCTAGCTCTACGGTGACGTTTTAATCCGCAGGAACTTGCAGGGCACAAGCTTTCCGACACCGTAATAGAGCTTCTGCCAACCGTCGCCACACTGACTCCTGGTGGCAACATCTCGTATTCGGAGGTCAGCGCGTGTCATAACGTCATTAGAGGTACGTTCTCAGCTTAGATTGTCGACTATCAATACGAGAAAACCTCCGCGCAGAGATGGACATGATCGAGCGCGTGTTACACGAGGCTACCGCAAAATCCAAAGATGGGCGCATTGACCAGACGGACTTCCTGAACCATGCCGCGGCCACCTCACGGTATTCGCTCTTCACTCCCATGGAAGCATCCATTATCTTCCACTTCGCCGGTCGTGGTGCTGCGGGCCAGCGTCTGGCCTTTATCGACTTTGCACAACTGCTCGACCCGCGCTGGCGTGCGCCAGGTGACAGTGAGGATGCAACGATCGGCCAAGCTGTAGGTGTCACAGCGGCGAGTATGCTGTCGAACATTGCGCATTCAGCCTACAACTTCGTGCAAGGCGGTGAGTACATTCAGATGTGCAAGGACACTGCATTAAGATCCGATGAAAGGTGTTGCGGGTGCACTTGGAGCAACTATCGTATACCCAATAGATCTTGGTGCGTCATTACGTATAGCATGTCTAGTTGACCCCATGCCAACTGTACCTCGTTGTTCAGTGAAGGTATGATGGTGTCATTTTCGTAAAGAGTGCTTGACCGAGATCCCCGGGACTTTCGCTGCCCGTTGTACCTGTTGTAGACGCGGTACGCACTTTCGTTGTATCTTGGATGTGCCTGCTAATGGCGGATGCTTTCCACTAGGATGCAAAACCAGCGGAGCACTATCGTTGGCCAGCTTCTGTACAAGAACAGCTGGGATTGTGTCAAGAAAGTAATCCGTAATGAAGGCTTTGCAGGATTTTACCGTGGTCTTGGGCCGCAGTTGATCGTAAGTATCTTATGGTATCATTCACCTCGAAACGTGTGCGCCAAATGTGGTTTCCAAGGGTGTCGCGCCTGAAAAAGCGATCAAACTTACGGTGAACGACCTTGTCCGTGGAAGGGCGATGGACCCGGAGACAGGCCGGATACCGCTATTCTGGGAAATGGTGGCCGGTGGCACTGCCGGTGGTTGTCAAGTGGTGAGTTCCAGTCGATTGGTCTAGAACCTGAAACGGCTCAATCTTGGCAGGTATTCACGAACCCGTTGGAAATCGTGTGCGTATGGCGGTATATGATTTGCGTCTCTGGAAACGCTTATAAAAATGTCTGTAGGAAAATCCGACTACAAATACAAGGTGAAGCCGCCGTCGTCGAGGGCGCTGCACCACGCGGTGCGATTCATATCATTCGCCAACTCGGGCTTTTTGGCCTATATCGTGGCGCCTCTGCGTGCCTGTTGCGAGACATACCATTTTCGGCTATTTACTTTCCCGCGTATTCTCACCTGAAGAAAGACGTCTTCCACGAGGGGTACCATGGCAAAACGTTGTCCTTCTTTGAAACTCTGACCTCTGCAGCGGTAGCGTACGTACGCGATTTGCAAGTTTCGGGGTTGTTGCTGACCAACGAATTGATGGCTCCGATTGACGCGCAGTGGTATGCCCGCAGCCTACCTCACAACGCCAGCGGGTGCGGAACCTTTCATGTGAATTACCCAATGATGAACAATAGCTGACATCCTATTCGCTGGGACAGACGTCGTCAAGACGCGGCTGCAAGTTGAAGCTCGCAAGGGACAGACATCCTACAAGGGCCTTGCTGATGCATTTGTTAAGATCTGTATGTAAAGTTGGATCACCGGATTATCTTGTCGCGTTTACCACGAGCAATGTTTAGATCGCGAAGAGGGTTTCAAAGCACTGTTCAAGGGTGGACCAGCGCGGGTAATTCGGAGTTCTCCCCAGTTTGGGTTCACACTCGTGGCTTATGAGTATCTCCACAAGGTGAGATTTTATATTAACACAGCACATATGACGCTGATTGCAATGTTGATCCTCGCGCCCTACCAACAGTTTCTTCCTGTAAGTTGACTGTCATATCTGTGATGTGAACGATGTCTGATGGGCAATCGTGGTGGCAGTACCCGTGGAAAGAAGCACCGCGTGAAGTGGAGACGGCGCTTACGACGCGTGGGGAAGAGATCGCAAAGACGCGGGCACGGAATGCACTGAAGATCCTCCTAGACGTCCACGGGGACATTGGGCGACGAACACCACCTTCGGTCGCATGAAGTAGATAGAACATAGATGAGACAGAGAGAGACGGGTAGCCGTACGACTCTATACCTTTATGGGACTGGCATCGTAACCAATTGAAATTGTCGTCTCATCACCCACCATAGGAACAAGCCAAGCAACTCGATCTGGCATGCCGGATCACCCCGCCAACCGCCAAGCCCTTGCCGTGCTCAAATATTCTCTTCGCATGTGAACCACCTTTTTAACCTTTCCTCTCCCTTTCACTCTGTGCTTTTTTTTCTTCGCTTTCTTCCCTTCTTTTTTCCTTCGTTATAGCGGTCAGTATTCATTCTCTTTTCCACTTCGTCTTCTCCTCTGACCTGTTCCTTCTCAGTGCGCTTGCGCCGTAACAAGCCTTTTCAATAATTACTGCGAGACAGTAAACCAGCGTAGACCGCTATCCACTCTGTTCTACAGTCTTTTCTTTTTCTTTGCGCCTACTTGATCAACTTTTCAAACGCCCTACAATCTTTTTTTCATCATGATCTCTCTCGCAGTCTGCCTTTCCCTCGCATCTTACGCGACTGCTCAACTCTCTATGATCCCAATCTCTGCGGCTCCTGGGCCCATGGCTTCCTCAAGTCCCTCGCCTTCGTATCCGGGTGGACCCCCTGCGATCACATCGTCTCCTAGCCCCAGTCCTTATGCCTCCTCGTCCCCGTCCTACTCATCCTCCCCCTACAACCAAAATGCTCCCCCTCCTCCCTACAATCAGTATAATTCATACTCGCCCCCTCCTGCACAGTATACGACACCCCCGCAGAGCCAGGACATGCCTTATGCCACGTTCATGTCCGGAGGTTACAAGAGCATGGATTGCGGGTATGGTTACCAAAAAGGGTCTGATGGGAGCTGCACTAGCACGCAGTCTTGGGTGCGTATTCGTATTATCTTTCTCATCCTGTCCCATTGACCCAGCCACCAGTGGTCCACGTCTGGTTGCTACCAACCGCCACAGTCGTAAGCACCATGCCTTACGGGTCATGAATCGAACTTTCGTTTACATTTCCCTCAGTTGCTATCAGGCAGCCCCGGTCACCGTCACTCAAACCATGACGGCCACGGTGACCATGACTGATACAAAGACCATGACGGACACAATGATTAAGGTTCGTTCCTTATCATAGGCTAAAGAACCTATCCAAACTTAAGATGTGTAGACCATGGTTGTTCCCACTACGGTCACTTCGGTGGTCACTGATCTCAAGACGATGACAGACATTAATACAGTGACAGATTACGTGACGTCGACGATGGTCGTACCCACTACGCGTGTCTGGGTCTCTACCGAGATTATTGATAACACCCAGACTGTTGAGCACACCCTCACGGCAACCTCAACGCTGACTTCGGTCCAGACATACGTCCAGACCGACAAGCAGACAATCACAGACGTCTCGACCCAGCTGTCGGTTTCAACTGCGACTGACTTTGTGACCAAGACGTATTTGTCTACCATTGTCCAGCCTACGACCTATCTCAGCACGGTTGTGAGTACCAAGGTCATTGACAACGTGCGTCCTTGTTTCTTTCTTTCGAGGATTATGCTGATTTGGGACTTAATACATCTAGACCAAGACCGTCGAGGAGACGGCGACGATGACGATGACGGATCTGCGCACATACGTTTCGACTGCCACTCAGACAGATTTCGAGACAGTTACGTCTGTCTCTGTCAGCACACTCGTCCAGCCCACCACCTATGTCTCGACTGTCTTGTCGACTCGTATCGAAGACAACGTCAGTCAATTTGGATTGCCTTCCCTGACACTTGTACTCATTGGGCTCAATTTTCAGACCAAGACTGTCGTTGATAGTTTGACGAGCACGATCACGGAGAACCACACGCAGCTCAAGACTCTGACTCAGACAAATACCCAGACGCAGACTGTGGTTGAAACATCTGCGGTGGCTGATGATGCGCTATCTCAGTGCCTTGGCAAGTGTCAGTCCAATTATGGACTCTCGGCGGGTAGCGGCTATAACTACAACACGTATGCTTCTCCGCCCTCCTCGTCCTATTCAACCACGAGTGCCTCTGCTGGTTACCAAACGCAGAGTCCGGGTTATTACTCGGGCATGCCCGCTTACTCGCAGAGCTCCGGTTCTTACTCGGGCATGCCCGCGTACTCGCAGAGCTCTGGTTCTTACTCGGGCATGCCTGCGTACT
>QFDV01000132.1:41139-52420 GCA_003315845.1 Lactarius trivialis
GCACGAATCTTCCACCAAGGACGAACCTCCCACCAGGGACGAACCTCTCACCAAGGATGAACCTCTCACCAAGGACGAACCTCTCAGCAAGGATGAACCTCCCACCGGGGACAAACCTCCTGCCAAGGACGAACCTCCAGCCAAGGATTCATAGACACTGCTTATCGACTTCCGCAATCGTATTTCATGTTACGCTGAGTCGTATGTTTCTCGTAATCGCGGGGGCTCGGGCGATATGTTGCTGTGTCCTATCCAATAGAATCATATCCGGGTCTTCCGAGCTTCGAACAAGATCATTGGCAGCTAGACTACGCCCAATCATTGGTTATATGTTTAATGTGATGTGAGGGTTAGCTTGATCTTTTGTTTTCGTTTGCGCGTTTGTCTATTACAGGCACGACGGTGCTCCAAGATGCTAGCCAAGATCAGTTGAGGCATACACGTTGCAGCTCTATGATTCGTGCCGGCCTACTTTTGGCAACATTTTCCTTTCGTTTTAATTATGCTGCACCGAACCAAGGGTGCGCGTTCGGTCTTAAAGCCATATTGATGAACGCTTTTCTTTAGAAGCGACCGACTAAGACTGAATCAGACCTTCGCTCGTTTATAGAGGAGACTAACCAGTTCCGCAATTCTTGAACCGATTCATGAACTGAAGAGGCTCCTAAGTCCTAACACCTCCTATCTCCTTTTTACCCCTAAGAGCCCCTGGATGCTATACCGCACGCGTTTGCGTTTTCACGAACGAGAACGAGCACGAGTGACGACTTCTAGTAGTGCAGCAAGCATGTTGAGGCTTCACAGGTGGGCGCAGTTTCCAAATGCGTCGGTTAGGCCCACGTTAATTAGCAATTCGCTTTCGCTAGATTTTGCCTTTTTGCACTCGCGGTCACTGACCTCACTTTGTGACGTTTGATGCTTCCGTAAGGTTTGCCTCTGAGAGAGCTACTTCACAAATTTCGTCCATGTTTGTTTTGGTGGCGTTAGGTGACGCGCGATAATTGAACCGACCTGTGCACGGCCAAAGCTCAATTTCCACCGAGCACTTTTTTGGTCAGCGCATCGTTGTCTCAAGCTCCGGGATCCTTTTTCTTCCCATACCCCAGCGTGTCGCATCAGACAGCGCAGATCGAGCATTGATGGCTATCCCTGTTCGCCCCTGTCACATTGTTGGGGTGCTCGTTTGATCGTTGTTACCAGTTTGGCGACCCGTGGGATGGCATGGCACAGACAGTCCGCAGCTTCCCACAGCCCACTTGGATGTCCGTATACGTGGCCATCTGTTATCGGTCGAATATTTCTGGACCCTAAAGGATTGAAATTACCTCCGAGGTTGGCGCGGGTACAGTGTTCGCGTCAAGGAGTCTGGTGGGAAAAGAGCAGGCCAAAGAAGAACTTCATTGTCTCGTTGGTTTTTGTCTTACAACAATAGGATCCGGGAAGCTCAATGTCTTCGTCTACATGTACTAATATGAGGCTTAGTTTCCACCAGGATGGCCTCTGAGGTTCTGGACAGGTAGATCCCTGAAAGATGCACGCCCCCCTCCCGAGTGAATTTGATCTAATTGGGATTCGTAGTTCCGAGCGGTTCATCACCGCTCATCATAGGCACCGGAGGAGATCTCTGACCCACAACCCACTCGTGACCCGCCAATGCCCTGGCTTCGCCCAATGGTGGTATGCTGTCAACTCTCTCCGATCGTATCGTGCATCTAGCACTGGTCCCTGTGCGGACAGTGTAATCTCGTACGTAACCCGATCTGGGTCGTTCATATTATTTTAGTAGTTTTATGAGGTTTTGGGCACAAGCAAAGGGCAGGGAAATGACTGGGCGCGGACTGCCACGAGCTGGACCAGACCGCCGGAGGGCGTAAAGACGCCAACCTGAAACAGAAGGTCACAGTACTGTACTACTCTTGTAATCAAACCTTGCACGGTCCCCGTTTCATTTGCCCACCCGCCGGGGACGCGCAGTCATATAGTACGATGTCCATTAATCAGTTCTGCTATGGATGTAGCATTTCCTTATTTGACCTTGGTGGCTGTAAAGTTTTGATCGGCTACAACCCAACCTTGCTCTCTCACTCCGCTTCTTGTGGGCCCAATGGCAATCCCTGTACAGGAACACATCATTAGGCGGCTCGAAAGCAGAGCCAATTCGTCGGTCTCGGAGGAGTCAGAGTGAGCTGTATTTCAAACAAGGTCTTCCAAACTCGTGCTTACTCACATGGAGATTTTGCACAGGAGGACATAGTTCTCCTTCAGATTCTATGAACCGCCGGTCATGATTCCAAGAACGGAGCACTGGCAACAAATGCTTGTGGCACCACGGGTATTTAAGGTGCCCCGCATCTATCTCTACGTCCATCTAACCTACCACCACTCTACTCTCCAGTCAACTACCCTTCACTTTACTTCCTAGACCGGTGCTACTCTACCTGTTCACTTCATAATGCCCGGCCTTACCCCTGTTCGCTTGTCTGCAAACATCCATGTCATTCACCACGACTCTGCTGCAGACTTCCTATCTGCAACCTTCCCCACTCTTCGTCGGCATGAAGAATCTGCAAATATCGTGTTCGCGCATGCCCTCAAACTTCTCGGAAGTGAAGCAGCACTGACTGGGTGCCATTTCACCAACGAGTCTGACGTCAGCAGCTGGTGGAGACAAAGGACGCGAGCAGCTCAGAGTACCGTGGCACGTCCCAGGGTCAAAAGTAATGATCCCTTTTGGCTGACAGTGTGGTCATCTCCGTCCCCATTCATCTCTCCAACACTCGACATCGTCTTGTCTTGTGTCAGCGGGTCGCTAGGCGATTACCCCATATTTCTTTGGACACCAAGGACTTCCACCCCAATATCACCCTCGTGGCTCTCGCCGCGTACTGAACTGCTCGCGGAACATCTTGTTGACATTGTCCCCCCACGACGTGTTTTCTCCATTTTCGGCATGACTCCGCTTGCCAAGTCATTTACAAGGCATTGGTCGGATCTTGTCAAGTATCCCATCGAGCCGCAACCGTTCTATTCTGCTCATTACACATACTGCACCTTGGAGACGTTCAAAGAGGCGATTGATCCTCTTCCCTCCGGAGATCGCATTCGCCGAGGAAGGGTTGAAGACATCACTGCCGTAGCCCAGCTCTGTAAAGAATTCGCGGATGATTCAGTGCGCATCCAGCCACACGCTTGCTATCCTGTTGGCTCATTTGACTTTTCTATAGGTGTACTTCCCACTTGAGATCGACGCTGCGTTGGTAGAGGCACGGGAACTCACGTCCGAAGGTCTCGTCTGGATCTACGAGTCCGAGGGGGAGGTTACTTCCATCTGTGCTGTCACCCGTAGCACCCAGAATGTCTCTGCGGTCACCAAGGTATACACGACTCCCAAATGGAGACGCCGGGGATTTGCAGAGCATCTCGTCCGAAACATAACCAAACGGTTCGTCGCTAGTCCTTATCACATGTCGTGCGTCTGACGATAATTCATCGATAGACTCTTGGTCGACTGCGGGAAGCGCAGCGTGACGCTTTATGTTGGCCATAACAACGGCGCACAGCGTCTCTATCACCGTATCGGATATGTCGGCTTATGTGGGAAGGAGAAGGTAAATGGTGTAGAGGACTCTCTGGAGCTCGGCTTGGTGACTGGTGCCCCTAGGGGTCACTGGTGACCACTTAATCAACATGGCACCCCTGGATTCATTTATTACACGAGCTTATTTTTCTATCCCCTACTCCCTTACAGTTAGTCCAGTCAGCGATCTATGTATCTCTAGTCCCACTCTGTTTAGACCAATTTATTTACGTATACAGTTTAGTGCGCGAGTCTCTTGATAACTTCTTTGAGAAGGCGGCGACCTGTGGCCTGACTTCGTTGGGGTAAGTCGATCGTAAGTTAGAGAAAGTTCCCCGAAATGAACGCAAAGGTCCAGAGCGTGGTAGATCTGGTAACGAACTTCCAAACGAAATGAGAACCCGTGCAGTTCTTCCAGCTTCCAGGCTCTATGTCATGGATCATTTCACAAGTCAAACAAAACAAAAGCTACGGCGCTCTTTGAAATGCTCTTCTAGAACCGGAAACTGATCGAACGCGCTGAACTTTCGTATTAATGTACAAGGGCTAAAAGCGCTAAATATTTCACCCTGTGAGAGTCTACTGCTCTGGCCTCCCCACAGGTTTGCTCGATACGTAGTGACGTCACCTATCGCTTGAGTGTACTCTTTTCCTCCGCCGCTCTAATTACACCTCCCACACGTTGCTACCCAACTCGTCGTCCATATGCGCCACCATCTTTGCGCATGCCTACCACCACACCTTAAAATCCTGTAAGTTAGTTATTTGCGACGATACTTGTCGCAGGATATTAAATTAGTGACCGCAAAATAGAGGACGTCATACCTGTCAAAACATCAACCCATCTGATCATGTGTTCCAGACTTTTGTTGCAGATCTGTTCACAGCGCGTGCCTGCCAGTGTGCCACGGCCCCCTTGTCATGCGCGACAGCAGGACAGGCGACACCTCTTTCAGCAACATGACTTGCTCGGGCGGTCAAAGGGCTAACGTTGATGGGCGAGCCGCGCACACACGACTCATCCTTGTGATGTATGGAGAGTGGAGAGCGGCTGAATTTGAATTCTGTTTAGGTAATACACCAAACTGGGAACACAACATGTGTTGCTCTCCGCCCATCAGGTGTGTACTGACTCTCAGTTGCATCAGAATAAACATGACTTGTGAACATGGTCAGCGATTAGTTGGACGGCAGTTTCAAGTGCTCTCTGATTGTTTATAGAAAAGCATTTGAAACTACAATGTAACTTATCCTTAGGACATATACTAATGTCTTTTTTGTGTTACAATAAATAAAAATCCACTGATGTTTACTTCGAAGGATCACGAGGCCTCTTCACAAGGCATTGCATTATTTTCTCTGAGTCCCCTGCGAGGTAATGGCCCAGCGGCTCCGCTGCATTCGGTTTGCGGATTCGCTGTTATCAATCTGCATAATCGATCACTTCATTTCCCCCTAACCCCGCTGCTCAGAGAAATTAAGGCTTCACCCTCACACTGTCAAAAAGGTCCGGGGAGAGATGAAGGTATGAAGCTTGATCAACGCCACTTGGCTTGCATGAAACCAAAAGGAGAGAATAAAAGGCTCAGATGACCACGGCAAACTCGACGTGACTCCTAATCAGCCAGGATCAGCCAGGCTTAATTACATACATCGTTGTATTACATTGTCTCGTTGCCCCTCTCACCTCTCCGCCGATTCACGATCATTAACGATCCCTCGGGTCGGATGCTTAGTATAGCCTGTATACTTAATGCGTGCGCCCTCATTTTAAAAAAAGATTCGTGAGACTGTTTCGCCGATATGAATGTCTTCCACAGGCGAAACCAAGAACGGATAGATCACCGGAAATGCTCCATAGTAGTGATGTGCCACCTCTTGGCAATTGCGCCGGTGATGTGGGTGAAGGAAGAGAAAAGAGGGTACAGAAACGTGGCCACCTCACATGCCCGCCGAACCTCTGAGGTAGCTGGCACTACCGCTGTGTGAGACGTCGGATGGAAGCTCGTTTGACAAAATGGGGCCTGTAGTGGAAGAGAATTTTTGCCGAGGGACCGGTTATTAACGGGCTAATAGACACGGTCAACTTGAATGAGAAGTGAAAATAGACCTTCCCGACTTCCGTCCGGCCATCCCCAGCCTCCTGGGAAGCCCGGTCTCATCTGCACAATGTCAGGTCGGATGGGAGGACATCTTCGCGCCATGCAAGTATATCCGACCATAGGAACTTTGGAACCACAAGGAGCTGTGGTGCCGCCTCAATCTTTTAATCTAGCAATCTGCGGTGACCTAGTTGCTCGAATCAAGAAATGTCCGACCTACTGATGGTTCCGAAGTTCCCACCATCCCTTGATCATGGGATGCAACCACACTGTACTGCGCTATCTTGCATGTGGCCCTGCTCGCATGGTCGGTATTGGGAGCGCGGACGGCTCCATGATGTTCTCTTATTCTTCCACGGACCTAATATATCGCGTGCGTTAATAAACCAGGAACCACTTCGGTGTCGTTCAGGCCTCGTGGGGCCTACTTCGAGGACTAGGGCCGAGGGCGCTTCCATTAACCTTTGGAGGACATGCTGCTGCTGCATCGGGTCACTGGGAGACTTCCGGACCTTGGACAAGTAGAGGGCGACTTGATTTCCGCGGTCATTCCGAAAGGAACGGAAAATGGGTGGTGATTATGAAGGGGTCTGGACGGGCGGTATTGACGGACACCGGTAATGTAGCCTTGCATATGGATTATTATTTTTACTGTAAAAAGGCTTGGATCCTAAATCACATACGAAATGGTGAGACCGCCCACACGAACTTCCAATAGCTCATCCACTAGATCACCATGCTGTTGACTCCGTCAGACAATGCGCTTATGGAGTCAGCTTCGCGCTCTTACCTTGCATCTGGTGAACATCTGGCCCACCATGAACGGCCCGCGTCCGGCGCAGATTTGAAGCGCCCAGAGTGAGTCGCATTGATGAGCATTGATGAAGTTCCTAAAGGAGACGAAAACTTGCATGCGGCCACAGAAGCCTAGGGAGCTTCTGGGGCGGGCGAATCCATCCGCCGGCACCGTTGAAATGGCCAGCAGCCAGCTTCTTGTCTCTCTCCTTGCATCACTCCACCTTCAGGGATTCCGTCCACGCTCCAGCGAATACTAGCCTCTTGGAGAAATCGTTATCTTTAGCGGTCTCATGCCTGTGAGAACGGAGTCCTCTTGGGTGTATGTCGCGGCACTATACAAATGCGGATTTTAAAAAACCCCGTTTCGAGGAATGACGGCTTTGTTGCAACTGATAGCTGTCGACGAGTTTGCCGAACGATGCCGTTGCGGGCGATCTTGAAGATGTATGAGGGTCATTACGGAAGTACTGAGGCAATACTGTAGTGAAAAGGAGGTCAATGATGCCACGACCGTTGCAGATAAATACTGCAAGGACATGCGTGAAACCATGAGGCTCGAGGATAAACGGCCCGGTGGGAAACTTAGGTATTCCTTCTGGCTGAGGACTGTCCCACAAATTGATTTTCCTTCTGAAGACTAATCAAATGGAATAATAGGACCGAAGGGACAATCGGCTGCGTGGGGTGAAGATCATATTGAATTTTATTCCCCATGCTGAAAGGAGATCCCCTTGAATACGTACCGCGGTGCTTCTAAGCAGGAATGCCTTCATGACGGGCATTATTACCATCATGTTAACCTTCCCCATAACCACTTTTCTCGTGTGAGGATTCAGTCTCAGGATGATGTGAGAGAAAATGGAAAATTGTCGTCTAACAAAGTGAACAGAAGAGTGAACATGTCAACGAAGCGACTAGGGTCGTCGTCCTTATCGTCGCCTGTTGTGTGTTCCAAGGGAGTAAGTTTCCTTCTTGAGACATTTTTGACGCTTCATTACCATCTGATTGTGCCATATCTCCTCTTATCACCCGTCGCCACGACGTAATGGCACCTCTCGGCGGCGTGTCCACCACCGACCGATGGGCCGGGGGATGTGGGGTGGCGGCGCCACATAATCCGCTTCAATCAACTACTGTACTCTAGGTTGACGGGTCGAAGCAGGGTTTTCCCCGTTTGTCCCCAGCGGGCGGCCTAGCGATCTCTCCATACGATACCCATTACCCCCGTAGCTTCTGCGAAATTATCCCTGTCTTGGTTCAAATGGACTGGTCTAGGCTGGGGTGTCACTGGAAACCCATGTGACTCTGGTCCTTTGGCCTGCATTGCATCAAGGCGCTGCTCTAAAGGGTGGGTGGGAGATTAGGCTCCGTGAAGTTCGGACAGGATGCACAGAAATTTACTGTTATGGACGGGAGTCGCACTGGCATCTCACTATAGCGTGCTACAATTGGTATTCCTCCGCGATTTTCGGGTGCGGTGTACTAGTACCAGGCACTCGTCGATGTTGTCCCCGAACCACCCATTCTCGTGATCGCGAAGGGTGTAGTTTTGGAGCGATCACATGCTGCATCAGATCAGACATCAGATCTACTCACGTCAGCTGCGTATTCTGGGGTTAGGGCCAGACCAAACACTTCTCCATCTCCAACATGGCTATGGTCAAAAGGAATATGGTCACTGTCGACGTACCACGTTCGCTACGACTGTCGATTCGATGCGCGTATTTTTCTCTTTTGATAGCCTCCGTCTCTCTTCTGCTCGCCTTCATACCGGCACCTCTTCCGGGAAAACTGAAAATCCCTTGGCAAATCCTCTCGGGCGTATCTCCCGATCGCCGGCAGCAGAACATCGAATTTCAGCCACGTTTGGCACCAGGCTCATATCGCAATGATACCCGGATGGAATTCGATAACATTTCTCCACCGTCGCGTGGAACAGCCAGATCGACAGGAGACACGGTTGCTGTCGTGCTAAACTGGTCGCGATTTGAAAATGTGCGACGCATCGCATCTGTCCTGTGTAAACTGGAGCTGGATCCGATCATAGAACATGTCCTAGTGTGGAACAACAATCCGAAACCTTTGACATATCTTGTGCGCCATATGGTTGCGTTGTCGCAGCTGTTCTATCGTATCGACGTGATTACTAGGATTTTTTGCCGACCACTTGTTCCGAAGAAAAATTGTGGATCGTCAACTCTGCCGAGAATTTGTACTTCCATGCACGATTCCTAGGTTGTTCCCAGTCGGATTCTGAATACTGCTTCGTTCAAGTAATAGCTTCCTGAGCTTCTTTGACTGTACTCATCAGGTGCTCCAGGACGACGACTATCTGATTCTTCCAGAAGTAATTCACACGCTTCACGCACGTGTCTCGGAGCACGGGCAGCCGTCTGCCGTGCATCTACTCCCCCCTCACGAACGTCTATCCAGCGACTTACGGGTTGTAAACGCTGGTAATGCTCTTCACACGTCTTTCTCGTGGCTGGGACATGGCACCATGATGCATCGTTCTCTTGCGTCCGAGTTCCTTTCGCTACTGCGAATTTTGAATCTTTCGAACGAAGAAGTGAAGTTGGCGGACAACTATTTTGCTGTCTTCAGAAATCAGCCACCGGAAACTTGGTTTGACCAAGGAATAGAATTGGGTGGTGGTCAGGCTTTCACTGTGGGTTCCGAAGGCCACGAGAGGAATAAGAAGCACATCGTTGGTGCACGTTATTCCCCTTGCGATACCCAGAATCATGATATCTCTCTAGCTCAGGGCGTGTCATTATCTTGACAAAGTTCTGGGCAACGAAGTTTACCGCGGGCGCGCGGCTGGCTGCAAATACCCGTTTATCTCCCTAGACAACGCCGAGGGGACATTCTCCCCTATTCAGGGACTAGCAGCATGCTTGGGTCGACCTTGCCTATTCGAAACCACTATTTCCTTGCTCTCGAATGAAATCGAACACTCCTGCGAACGTGCTCAAGATATGCTGGATGTAGAAGAACGGAATCTTCGAATACTCGATGACGACATAGCACATTACTCGTCTTATCCCCCTTCGTTTGCGGTGGATGGCAATCCAGACACCGCGTTCGAGAGCCCTCGGAGTACCTTTTTTACACGCTCAACGTCAACTTTCTAATGATAGACAGATGCGACTCAGGGTGATACCATAACCTTGGACATGTTGCGTGACGTCTCCGCATTATACTCTCATACACAAATCGTGTTATTGGTCGATGAGGCGACGGTTCGTATTCTTCGGGCATGCACGTTCCAGACATCGCCTGATGGTCGCGAATGGGTGAGTTCTTATTGGCCATCAAATCTGGTGTATTTACAGGAGATCCATCCAGACCACTCTTTCCGGCGAACTTGCGTGCGTTAGCGTTGACTTGGAGAGGATGCTTCTAGAGTGCAGCATGGGGACCGGGTACGTCAGCACTGGATCTAAATCAGGTACAAGATATTTCAGAGCACATCTTACTGGAGATAGAGAGGAAAAATGGAGTATACATGAGATGTGGATAAGAGGACATAAGAGGACATAGCCACCTAGACAAATGGAGATTTGCTTAGCAGCCACCTTATCAAAGACATTTGGGGGATAACTTTTGCCAACTTTTGCCAAGGAAGACCGGGAAGCCCGTTGAGTGGTCCACCCAGCTTACGTCAACAGGAACGACGGCAATCACGTTCGCACTCAGTGTGGGGTGTTTCCCCTCCTCTCAGAATCAACCAACTCTCCCTGCCATCTTCGTATCAGCATATGCTAATATGCTTTCCCGCTTGGCCTCCAATTTTCCTCGCCATGTAGTCCCTGCCTCCAGACGCGCCATTTCTGTACAGGTAGCTGCCTCGCTCCCCCGCGCCAGACCCTGCGCGCTAACAGTCTCGGCCATTCGCGCCCAGTCTATCTTACACGGGTCTCAAGAAGCCAAAGAAGCCGGTGAAGTTGAAACGCAACACCACTCCCGTGTCATTGGGCGTGGGAAGTACCTCCATGGCATCGAGAGTGCGTCTCGTCCAAATCGCCATGTTCGGTACTCAATTCCGTGTTGCCCACAGTCCATCGAGTTAAGCCAGACAGTGTAAAGGAGTATAAGAAAGCCGCGTACGTCTACATACTGTCCGGTCACAGACGGAGGGGTTGTTCACTGCGTACAGTGAGCGGTACTACACCGGCTTGCGGGACGATCCGGAGCTCCGCATCAAACTCTCGGGCAACTTCGAGGCTATTGTCGGAGAACAAGACACATTTTGTATGTTGATACGCGTCTTGACGGCGGTTCTACTGCTGATCATCACCTAGACCACGTCCTGGAGTATGAAAACCACTCCGGCTTAGACAATGCATGGAAGAAGATTCCGGGTTCTGATGTCCGTTCCATATCTCTTGGACTTCTCCTTTGTTTTTATTTTATTTTTTGCCCCTGCACAGCACGAGAAAGCCCATGACGCGCTTAGACCTTTTCTCCGATCCCGGGCTACGCAGCTTGCGCAGGAATTTGCTTTTCTGCCCACCTCCCCACCCCATGAGGAAGGCGGCATCTTTGAATTGCGCGCGTACCAGTTGAGCGCTGGCACGCTACTCGAGTGGGAGGCAACATGGTTCGCCCTTCGTACCGCGTTTCAATTACTGTTTGGCTCACATTGTACACCGCACAGGCGAAAGGGCATTGAGGCACGCAGGAAACTTGTTCGACCTGTCGCTGCATGGTATGCGCAACTCGGCCGGTTGCACCAGGTTTACCACCTCTGGCAGTACCAGTGCGTACACCTCTAGCTACTCTGATTCCGGGTGTTGATGTA